>AWWV01007533.1:0-51941 GCA_001974805.1 Corchorus capsularis
CACCTTTAACACATCATAAAGTCATAGACTCTAATAAAATGTACTGCAAGCCCTCAAATTATTCATTGCATATAGCTAATTGATATCATGCTATCGAATTCTGGAAACCCTTTTCATGTCAAAATCTTAAACGGAAAATATTGACTGAGGATTTCTTTTCCTAGAGCCGCAACAATATGTTTTTTCATTCAAATTTCCCACGTTTCATATGCCGACACACATAAAATATACTACACAAGTCAATCATCTATGAACAATGAACCCGACAATGTACCATATAGTTTCAAAATTCAGATGGCCCCTTTAGATTCTTGACTGCTAATAGCAAAGTGAAATTGATATGCATATTCTACTAAGGCACTAAAACATTGATATGCATATTCTTCCTTGGCTATATATATATTCCTCATTTTCATAAATTGACTGTCCTTTTGACAAACATTTTCACATGGACATACCCTTGACAGCATAGAAACAAAGGAAAGTGAGGGCCATATGGCTAAAATAGCCGCATTGTTTTAAAGGCATGTCAATTATTTTTATAGTGTTGTCCATGCTGGATAGTCCTGCAATTCTTCAACAGGATCTGGAACAGAATCACCAAGATGTGTTATGATCTTGAACAATTCTTACTATTTTAGTTCTGGCATTGGATAAAGGCTTAACTTCACAATCCAATTTTTGCTATGAGTTCAAAGTTTTTTCTTTAAGTTTCTTATTGACTTGTATAATAATAGAAAAGGATATCTCTAGTCTTCTAGAGATATATAAGAAAAGATTATCCTAAAACCAGCATAGCACATAACAGTTTTCCTTGTCTATTGGTCAACTTATCTATCAGCATCTTGCTTTGTACTGATTCTGTCCTTGCTCTAGTTCTATAATAGTAGTATATATCCCTTCAAAATACTAGCTACTTTCAACTCCAATATCCTCTATAGCATTAAAAAACAAAATGCTCTGCCTCAATAATCATAAAGTTCAACAAGAGATTAAACAAGCAAATCTCATACTATATACATGACTCTTGAAAAATGTTCTCATTAATATTATAGACCCTTAAGTCTGCAAAGATGTCTAGAGTTCTTTGTCTTGACAAAAGCTTGATTAATTTTTCATCTAGCAGAGAGGGTAGTGCAATTGCAACCTAGACATCATCTTTTTTGTCCATTTGAATAATGTAAACAAATTTAACAAAGAAAAAGGATGGAGAGAACCATTGCCACTTGTTTGAATAATGTTGGTTTTTCATTGTAACCTCTGCCTCTTCTTTTTTATTTAGTCCAAAATGGAGGAAGCCACTTTACTTCAGATGTTTATAATTAAGAAAGGCTTGAGTGGTGACCTACTAAGGAACTATTATTATAAAAGAATTTCAGAAAAAAATGGGGAAAAACAATGGGAGCTAGATAACATGATTGGATAGCTGTGGACCTTTGAAACATATAAATATTCCAAATGCTAAATGATTGTTACAAGGATAAACTATCCTACCACAAAGAATGGTTCTTCAATTATATAATTAATTAAAAAAATAAAACCAACAAAAATAAAAGGTAAGGATAGGGACTCTCTTTATCAACTATATCTAACCTGTTTCATTGTCAAAAGAAGATTGAACAAGGGGTACAGTACACATCTTTCTATATATCTTTTGCCTCCCATACATTATTAAAATGAAAACAAGAATATTGAGATTCCATTGGTTAATGTGCTATTCTAATATTCCCCTTGAAGCAAGAAGAAAACTAGAATGAGTAGATCATAATTCCGGAGTAGAATGAATGAATAAAGATTTAGCAGCTTAATTTGGAGATGCTTCAGAATCTATGAAAAAGGACTCTAGTTCATGTTTTGTAATAAATGAAACATGTTCATTGAGTCAATGAACTAGATAAAACAGTTTGTTGCTAATATATATTCATTCATTCAAGTTAGCCAATTCTCTCTTTTCCGATCTTTTGATGCACACATTGCATGCTGATAACTTGCAAATTAATTAAATGAGGACCAAGAGTGTTACAGTCATCAAATGGCTGAGCATGAGCTAAGCATAGCTTGCAATAGATTGCCTAGACAGCTCATGCTTCAGGAGCAAGAAAAAGAATTAATATTCACCATTAATGTGATCTCCATGCTATTTTCTTAATAAAACTGGGCCATGATCAGCATCAGCATCCAGCTCTCCATTGTTATCATCTAAACATATATGATTATTAAGATTCAAATTGCTATTACTTTATGACCATTATATGGCTGCAGGTAACAATATCTTGATCACCTAATTCCTAGATCCTAGTGTTCTTGCAAATCTCCCAATAACTCTAAATTAAAATCTACGTACTATATATATATAATAATAATAATAATAATAATAATAATAATAATAATTAGATCATGTGAGAATTCTAAAAAGAATATGGAAATTAACAAAAAGGGGAATTATTCAACAATTGTGGAAGGAAGAACAACAATTATATATATGAAGTTTGGATATAGCTTATACAATATGATCATCCACATTTGAAGACACCATATTACTTGAATTTTGAGATTCTTTTTGCAATGATAAGAATCCAATATTACAACAATCAGCTAAATAATTCTCTTATATAAATATGATGAGGCTTTTTTTCCCCCTTTTTAACTCTATTTTTGGTGTACTCTTTAGTTATCGGTCTGACAGTAAGAATCAATTAGGTGGAGTATACTCACAGACTACCTCAGTTTCTACTTCCCTTCTGTGAAAGTTCCTGTGACAGCCACAAGCGGCGCAGGTTAGAGCCCCATTTGTGGCCTCGTCGCCGCTGGCCATGAATTCCCGGCAGCCATCCACCGCATATCCTCCGATATTGGCCGCATGATTCTTCTGGCACTCCCCATACCTCACATTTCTAATCACAGAAGATGAAGTGCTTGAACTTCTCCCACTTTTCAGCACCACTTGACGCTTCTTCATCGATCCCTCTTCTAAACCCTAGCTAATATTTCTTCCTTATTATAGTTTCACCTTCTTGCTTGGCAATTGATGAATGATAGTTATATATATTATCCAAACCCCAGAAAGAAAAAGCGAGCCAGAGAGACTAGAAGAGAAAATAAGCCAGCTCTTTCCTCCTTGTGGACTAAGCAACAAGGAAAGAAAGAAAACCCAAAATAGAAAAAATAGAATATCTAGCTTTATATTATATATGTGGGTTTAACCCTAACCCTAGCATGTATATTTATAGGGTTCAAGTGGGCATATAAAATATTCATCATATCCATGGAAAAGGGAAATCATCAATCCTCTTATTTTATTTAGTAGTATAAATTTATCAACCATTATTTTTCTCATGCCCTTTTGGTAACACTAGGAAGACAAATGGGTTTACTCCAATTCTATGCTGCGTACCAATCATAATTTGCCACATCATACTAAAGAAGTTTTCTGTTTTGGTCCATTGGATATTCATGAAGGGAATCCATTTTGTTTTGGAGAAAATCTGTGTAAGGAAAACACAATTAAAAAGCATCCTTTCAACCTTCAACATGTGGCACTTTGATGAAAGAGTTAGACAAAGTTAATTAAAATGGAGGCTAGAAAATCCTTGTCCTTGTTACACCAAAAAAGTTTAGAGAAAAAAAAAACACATTGAAGTGCCTAGAATATCATTATCTTTGGAAATGATATTTCAACTGCCTTTGAAGATAGTATTATACAGGGAAAATTGGGGAATTAATGCATAATAATGTGGAATATCTCAAATCTTTTGCTGGTACTCTAAAGTCTAAATAATATGTGATCAAAGCACAAAGAGAGCTTTATGACCAAAAACAGTGATGAATTATATTAGTCAAAAAATGAAGTAATTAAATGAAAAATGGGTTGCTTGTTGCTTGTTTTAATTAATTCAGAGTGGGTCAGAGTTGATGCTCAAAAGGCAGGTTTGCATATGGCCCTTGCAACTGTGACAACAACTCTTGTCTAATTACCTAAGATTCTAATAAATTAGGACCACTGCTCAGCCCACCACCATTTATCTGAAAGAAATTTTGCATCAAATATTAATCAAGGACAATCATAACTTTACAAAATTTCAACATCGATAAGATGCTGTTCAAATCCCTTTACTTCGAAGTTTAGAAGTGGATCTCTCAGCATGTATAGCCATCTTAATTCAGAAAATAAAAATTAAATTAATATTTAAGAGAACATGCATGAGAGAGATGGATCTCATCTTATAACTTGTACTAATTAATTTAATCTATATATCCCATAGTCCAAAAGGTAGTTTATATAAAATCAAAATGTGTTTTCCCATCATAATCATGTCTATTAGTTAGTGGACTTTTGTTGGCCGAATTAATTAATGTAATGTGCATGACAAATACCAATGGGATTGTGATATTCGAATAATTGAAAGTGGTGGCCGCATGATCACTTTTGAAGATGGGAGAAAACTTTTATTTCTTTTTTATGCTCGTGATCAAAATTATTATGCATGCAAAAGCCCCTTGTATTTTTTCTGATGGAACAACCTAAAGCCCTTATATTTATGAAAAAGCCACTCCATGAAGTACCGGAATTTGGCTCTAAAGAGGGTCCTCCTACCCTTCTTAGTGGGTAACCGACCTATTGAGCCCCAAAATCCTAGGGTCCTTTCCCTTAAAAATCTATATTTGGGAAATGAAATAAGGAGGGAAAATTCTATATATTCTCCATCAAATCCAAGTGAGAATAGAAACAAAATTAAGCAAGAGACAAATTAATACACAATGAGGTGGTGGTCAATCAATTAAAGTCATGTACATGATTTGAGATGAGACTTTGGATCGATTAAAGAAATGGGTGTGAGAAACATAGACACGTGTGGATGTCAATCCACATAATGAGATAATTAAAATAATTAGTATTATTAAGACACAACATGTATAATTACTAGCACTCAAGTTGCTACCGATAAGTTCACGGTGCTTTACCGTAATTAAAGTCCTGTGTTCAACTCTTAAAACCTTATTAAAGAAAATTTTAGTTAGGGTTGGATTCTTTAGGCACATATATTTAGAGATTTATACTTCACTTGTACCTTATGACTATATATATATATATATATATTCATTATAATTACTTGTATATCGTAATTTCCATGGAAATTTCAATCTCTCGATCGAATTAAAGAACGAAGAAAAAACCATTTTAAACATATAGTCAACTTATTGGAGGAGAACATTAATCATTAATACTATACATGCATTTGGAAGGGGGTTAACTATTTTTATTTAAACTTTAATTGAACAAATTAGAACACATAGTATGCAGTCGTTATATATAATTCTAAAAAAAACATCTATATTATTTCAAAACAGTTATAGTGTTTTAGAATGTTGGGAAGAAGAGTCCAACTTAAAGTTATATACTCCCATCATCACTCTCTCAATATCATGTGAAGAATTATTGAATACCTACTAATTAGGATATACCCCAAGAGCCAAGTCTCTAACATCACTACAAGAAACTTACAGCGTTGTCACGATCAGGTTTGGAAAGGAATTTTCCCGCAGCAAATTAGCCACGGGATTTACAACAGGAAGAGCTTTCACACTTCAAAATCCGCCGCTAAACCAAGCAACGGGCACTCACGTCGCAACAGCCGGGGGACTTTTTCTAACTTGAGCGGAGAAGGAATACTGTTTCAAAAATGGTGCGTAATTAGCCGTGGAATTTGCCATGACATATTTGCCACAAATTTTCAAAATCCCGTGGCGAATTCTGTGACAAATTTGAGTGAAATTCCCATGGCAAAGCCTGTTTCATATTTTTTTTTAATAATTGTTTGAGCCAGAACGCAGCGTTTTGGCTCGGGGTGTTATAAGTGGAGCAGCAGCAGGCAGAAGCCATTTTCCAGCAGCTCAACTTTGATTTTCTGTCAAAATCTCAAAGGTTTCAAACTTTTTTTTGCTTATGTTGTTGTATTTAACAAGAGGAAGCATGATTTCTTGTTGATCTCACTTCACAATCTCTACTTGGAGCAATATACATGGGAAGTTTAACTTATTTGTCATCTTTTTAATATATCTGCAAATTTTGTTTGTATGAAAGTATATATATTTGAGAGTGATTTAATAGTTGATGCATGGGTAGTGTGTTACACAATGCGGATTTGTGTTAGTTGCTTCATATGAGTATAAATTATTGTGTGAAAATTGGTTTTGTGTTGTTGATATGAATAAGGACTAAAATGCATAGATCTATAACTTAGGGGATGAAATTGAAAAATTGAAAAAATGTAAGGACCAAATTGAAAAGATTATTTGCGCATTTTTGATGGAAATTGGTTTTGTATGATCCTATATTGCAAGTCCAACATGTAGATAAAAAGTTTTAATGAATCTATTGTTTGTTGCAGTTATAATGGAAAATAGGAGGTGGATGTATAATAGGAATTATCTTAGCCGTGGAGGCATTAGGTAAGAGTTCCTTGATGGAGTTGTGGAATTTGTTGAATTTGCTACATGTCAACCTCAATATATGAGTGGGGATAAAATACGGTGTCCATGCTATAAATGTGAAAATAGATTATTCCATAATTCAGAAGACGTGTCGGAGCATTTGTGTCACAGAGGGTTCATGGGGAAATATTGGAATTGGACAGCTCACGGTGAAAAGGCATGGCCACTTCATGAGCGACAAGGATTCGCCGTTGACCCAAAATTAACAAAGCCGGTTCTTGAGCAGATGGCTCATTGGGGTGATTATGAGCATATGAGGTGGGATCAACGGATGGTATATGATTCAGTTCGTCCAAACTTTGTTTCTCATCCTGAAGAAGAAGCAGGCCCCATCAATGTTGACGAACCTGGTGTCTCGAGTAATGAAGGTGGGGGTTCTACAAATTTGGATCAAAGGTTCTTTGATATGATTGCAGCATCCGACCAACCTTTGTGGAATGGATGTGACAGGGAAACTCGTTCCAGGGAAACCCAATTATCTGTTGTCACAAGGCTTTTCACAATCAAGACGGATTCAAATATGTCTGAGACTACATACAATGACATGTGTGCTGCCATTAGGAATATGTTGCCGCTTGATTACACCTTGCCTCAAGACTTTTACTATCACAAGAACTTAGTACGTGATTTAGGGCTACTTGTTGTCAAAATCGATGCTTGCCCAGGAGGATGCATGTTTTATTGGAAAGGTGATGCCGAGTTAACAGATTGCAAGTTTTGTGGTAAATATAGATACAAAGAGGGTAGAGGTAGGCTGGACAATCTGAAGCGAAAAAGAATACCGCAATTAGTTCTTCGATACTTGCCACTTACTCCCAGATTACAAAGGTTGTGTGCCTCGAAAGCAACAGCGGAGCATATGACTTGGCATCATATTCATGAGCCAACTGAGGGATTGATGTCTCACCCGTCCGATGGTGCAGCTTTGAATCATTTCGATAGGACTTATCTAGACTTTGCATCGATCCTCGTAACATCAGGCTTGGTCTGTGTGCAGATGGTTTTGGTACTATTGGTGTCACATGATTGTATATTTGCAAGAGGTGTAATTTAATGATTAACAAGGTGATCGGTCGTTGATCAAATCACAAGATAATTCCCCACAAACCAATAACTACTAGCTAGGGCAAGTAGGGGTCGAATCCACAGGGAGAGAGGATAATTTCTTAACTAATCAATTATGTTAAAGAAAGTAAATTGAAAGAAGAGATTTTAATAATTCTAAATTAAATCTAACAAAGCAAAGTAAAATGAGCAATCAACTATGTAAAACAAGCCTCCAATATAGAATCTATTTCACCCTTGACAATATTAACATGGATCATTGACACAAAATATGAATTTGATATTAATTGCCAATCAATTAAGCATCATAAATTATTCCAAGATAGTATATATCCTAAGACGTAGGCTTCAACTTTCCTTAGAACAAAATAATCTCCCTAATATCTTAAACAACTTCACATAAATAATTGGTATAGAAGAGGAATACTCGACCCTCCAACATGCTAAGAAGAATTAACCTGCATCTCGCTGACAATTAACCTCTATTGTTCCTAATCAAACATTCACCCTGTGAAGAATCATAGGACAAGCATTAAGATTTACTTTTCCAAATGCATGATAAATCAATACCAAACTTGTCTACATCAATTTCCATCTCGGCCTAAAGATTTCAACAAGGTTTGATATCCCATTGAACCTAGGACTCCTAGAATTACAATTGTTACTTGGACCAAGTTTAGCTTGACTCAAGCTACTTGAATCTAACTTTAACATTTATATTATCAAGATAAGTAGGCCTCCAAATCCATCAAAATATAAATACATAAAAATGAAGTATAGAGATAAGAAACATATTCAAGTTTGAAATCAAATTATTAAGAATAAAAGTCTCCCCATAAATTAAATGTCAAGAGATCAATAAGATTCTACATTGGAGAAATAAAAGATTAGCTACTCATGAATTGAGTAGCCATCAAAAGGAATAGAAAAATCTAAAGTATGGCCGGCGGCTCCCTTAGCTCCAATCTTCAATCTAAATCGCCAACTCCCTTTTCTAGAGAGAAAAGGTGACTATTTATACTAGAGACTTAGGGCTAACTTAACCTAGGACAAGATAGTAATTTAAGCTCATTAAACCACCTTTAATTGCGCTTAAAGTCGTCCTCCAGGTCTGGGCTATCCCTTAGTACCGAATTAGGGTTTATCATATCATATTGGGCTTGATTCATGGGTTTTCCAAGGTCCAGCATATCTGCAGAAACTTCAAGGGCATTTTCGTCCACGATAACGGCAAAACTGGGCTTCGACCAAAAAACGAAAGTTGTAGATCTTGAAGTCAGCTTTCCAACACCTACTTATTTGCCTCATTTGGAGTTCTGGATCAAAAGTTATGGCCAAAATATAGAAGGGTCGCCAAATCTGGAAACAAGTGAAGAGGCTTCAAGGTGAAGACACGCGGAGTGCTTGCTTGGCGCGCGCATGGCTGAGACCCGACTCCCCCTGGGCGCCCATGTAGATGGCTTGTGCGTCCAGGGCATTGCTCTCAGGCCCCAGGTCGCCTGCTCCCATGTGGTGCTGGTGGCTTGTCTCGACTAGCGCTGGGCGCCCATGTGGTTTGCTTGGCACTCCATGTGGTTTGCCTCGCGACCCATGTACTCCAATGCTATGACACTTCTTGATATATCTTCTTGCCTTGAAATTCAACTTTGCTCCTTTGCTTCAAACTCTTGAAATCAATCTTATGATGATAAAATTGACTCTTCAAGCTCTTCAATCACGATCATATTGACTCCATTCTTCCTCCAAATTGTCCTTGGAAAATATTTGTGTAAATAATCATCCAAAAAGGCACAAAAGTGGTGGTTTTGCACTTTTCTTCCCTTTAACACCTATAAACACAAATATACCAAATACAAGGCGTAATCAAGCATAAAATACCCAAAAAGCATAGGAAAATGACCATAAAAAGATGCATAATTTTGGTCTGATCATATTTCCCCCACACTTAAGCTTTGCTAGTCCCTAGCAAACTAATGCACTTTTCTCAAAAGAAAGGATAAACAATTTCAATTGCATATACATATCAAGAGATAATCTAACCATGAAGTCAAGAGAGCAAAGAATAATGAGAATACTTAATCTCAAAATCAAGCAATAACAAGCATCATCATTCTTAAGTAAACATAATAAGGGAAGTTTAATTCACTTACCATCCTCTTCTTCACATGACCATCACTAATGATAAGCTTGTGTATACATCTATTTCCAAAGAAAAAGTACTATCATGGATATTAATCAAAGATTAGGATGGTTTAGGGAAGGTAACTCATTTAAAAAAGACAAGGTTACTAACCTTAGAAGTGTCCATGATTTGGGGTTACTAGCTCCCTTTATTTTTGAGGTTACTAACACTCTTTTTTTTATAAGAGGGACAATATTTCTGCAATTCCATGCCTCTTATCCTCTTTCCATGGGTTACTAACTCCTTTTGTTAAAGAAAAGAGTGACAACAATGGTTTTTTTTTTTATTAAGCAGAAATACCTCTTCTCCTCCCTTCATGAAAGCACTTCTTTCCTAAAGATGTAACTACCCTTACTACCCCCACACTTATGTGTTGACATATCCATGACATACCTTCATATTTGTAATCAAGAATCAACACAAGTTCTAGAAGTAATAAGTCATGAAAGCATTGGATAAATAAGCTTATATCACAATCTCAAATTATGCTTAATTCTAAGAAAGCAAATGCATGCTAAAACTTAATCAAAGAATAAAGCATTCTTAACATTCTAAGAATCAATCTTTCACAATCAAATCAATCACTTAACATGTATATAACAATTAAAATCGAATTATCCAAAATTCAAGGGATAAGGAACTACCTAACCATTCCTAAAGACTAAACCTAAAGTTAATACTAATCTAAACATGCAAAAATTATTCCACTTTCGTAGATGTACGGCGGCACTTAGCTCGTGACGCAAGCCATTTCAACCTAAGACTGAAGGGGTACTTAGGAGGTGTTATGTCACCTGAGGGTTTACTTAACTAGAACGATACCCACAAATATTTTTTATTAAAACTAAGTAAACTAAGATGACTAATATATGCTAAGATGACTAATATATTAAGCATTCACCTATCTCCTCCCCCACACTTAAATTCAACATTGTCCTCAATGTGAAAGTAAACAACAAATCAAACAAATAAAGGTTGCTTGCGAAAATTAAAGAGTTGAAGGTTAAGCGGCATACCTTGTATGGTTGATGAAGTTGCAACTTAGACGTAAAAACAATAAAGAAATTAAAAGGGAAAAAAGGGAAAGGGAAAAACTTAATTGTCTTATTAATAGAAAAATAAAAACATGCTTAAAATAAATAACTACTACCTAAGTGCATAAAAATAAAATTAGGGTTTCTAAGATCTAGGTTTAGAGAGACTCATCAATAGCCTTCTCCATAAGCTCAACAAATTCTTCCAAGTTTTGGACAATACTATTGAGTTGCTCTTGAATTTGCAACACACGATTACGGATGCTCTTGATTTTGATGAAAACAGGGTGAGTGGTTGACTCTTTATGTTCTTCCTCTTGCTCAACTTCCTCTTCATCATCCTTGGACTTACAATTTAGGTCTAAACTTGAGTCAGATCCAGAAGAAATTGAAACAAAAGACTTTTGTTTTACCTCTTCAACCTTGGGAAGGTTGGTCATCAAAGGCATAGGTGATGGTGCTCTCTCAACCCTACATAGAGTAGCAGCAAGTGGTGATCGCACATAATTGTGGTGAGAGGAAGATGATGCATTAGTTGTATGGAGCATAACGGCTTGGCATGGGTGGTGGGCGGTATGGAGGGCGATAGGGTTTCCTTCCATAACCATCAATGCGTGGCAAATTACTCCATGGTGCAGGCCTTGCTCCCATCCATGACTTGGATCTTCTTGAAGGTCCTCTTGAGTAATTGTAACGAGGTTGTCCAATGCGAGGCTTTTCTCGAGAGAAAAACTTTTCGTTGGGCATGCCATCATCATCCATTTCGGCATTCTCCCTCTTCACTTGCTCCTTATATGCGGCCTTAACCTTCCTCCACATGGCTTGAGAGATCATTCGAGCTTTGAAATCAGGCTTGGAAGCTACATCTTCGGCGGGAAGGTTGTCCACCATAGCAAGGATTTCGCGACAATCCTCTCTTGTGAATCGTCCTTCAAAATTCTCATCATACAAGCTCCCATAGTCCTTGAATTGAGCTCCCAAAGCTTCAAATTGCGCTTCAAAATCAGCCATATTGCTATGTGTGTGTCGACAAAAACAAGTGAGCTAAAGAAAAATTCAACAAATCTACACAACTCCAAACTGCACTATGTTAGTTTTCTCAACTCAATTCTTCCAAATTTAAAATAAATATGCAAATTGAAAGTTTAATATCTAAAGAATAAATTTGGAAAATTAAGTTGAAAAAGAAAAGAAGAAATTTTACCTCTAAGGCCGGCGGTGGTGATGTGAAGAAAGTAAAAGGGGTGGAACTCCCTTTATATAGTGAATTAATCCTAGTTCTAGAAGAATTTAACCTAAACTTGGAGAATAAGTAAAGGAAATTACCTAGGAAGCATCTAAAAATAGTCCAAACCTGATTTGGAAAGGAGAAAACGGATTAAGTTGGCTTAGGATCGAAATCCTAGTCCAATTTCGATTTGGGTTTGTGCTGACAAACCACCAGGGTGCGAGCTGGGGGCTGTGTGTTGCGGCATGGGTGCTGAGGCCTACGGCCTGGGCGCCCATCGGCAGTCGACCTCCAGGCCTGCTGGGGCTTGGTGCGTTGTCGCCTGGGCGCCCAGCGGCAGTCGAGCCCTAGCTCGCCTGATGCTACTGTCCTTTCGACATGGGTCTTTACTGTATTGACATGGGTCCGTAGTTATTCTATATGGGTCCCCATGTAATCACACATCTTCAATTCCTATTTTTACTTAATCCACAAATGTATATTCAATTAAAATTACAAACATAATCAAAATTGAATATACTTCCCTTGCTTCCTCGGTGTGGCTTAGGTCTTAGAGTCCTACAAAAATGAAAACATAAAGAACAAAAACATGAAAATTAAAGGTTAGTTAAATTAAATTGGGTTGCCTCCCAACAAGCGCTTGTCTAAAGTTTTTAGCTTGACTTTCCCAATGTTACTCTTCATAAGGAAGGTAAATTGGATCTCCCAAGCTTGTTTCCTCGATCCAACATGTTCGCTCTCGCTCCAAAAATTGTTTGAGGCGTTGTCCATTAACTTTGTAGATCTCAGAATCACCAACTTTGCGTATGTCGACGGCTCAACTTGGATAGACTTTGACAACTTCATAAGTTCCACGCCATCTTGATTGTAGCTTACCAGGGAACAACTTCAACTTGCTATAGTATGAAAGAACCTTTTGCCCTTCATGAAAACTCTTGTGTAGAATTCCTTGATCATGAATTGCTTTGGTCTTTTCCTTGTAGATTCTTGCGCTCTCATATGCATCATTCCTAATCTCCTCGAGCTCTTGCAATTGAAGTTTCCTTTGTAAGCCAGCTTGATCAAAGTTGAGGTTGCATTGCTTAATTGCCCACCATGACTTGTGTGTTAATTCCACAGGTAAGTGACATGCCTTTCCAAACACAATTCTATATGGTGAAATACCAATTGGTGTTTTGAAAGCAGTCCTATAAGCCCATAAAGCATCATCTAATCTCAAGCTCCAATCCTTTCTATTCACGTTCACAATCTTCTCAAGGATTTGTTTCACTTGACGATTAGACACTTCAGCTTGACCAATAGTTTGAGGGTGATATGAAGTGGATATCTTGTGTGTCACTCCATACTTCTCTACTAATGATTGCACAAGTTTATTGCAAAAGTGAGTACCTTTGTCACTAATGAGGGCTTTTGGAATTCCAAATCGGTGGAGGATGTTGCTCTTCAAGAATTTAACCACAGTCTTTGCATCATCCTTTTCTGTTGCAACAGCTTCAACCCATTTGGAGACATAATCCACAGCTAACAAGATGTACACTTTCTTACCAGAAGAAGGAAATGGTCCCATGAAGTCTATTCCCCAAACATCAAATATCTCCACCACAAAGATGGGATTTTGAATCATTTGATGTCTCTTGGAAATGTTTCCAATCTTTTGACACTCTGGGCATGTCTTGCAAAATTCATAAGAATCTCGAAAAATTGTTGGCCAGTAGAATCCACTATCCAAAATCTTTCGTGCGGTCTTCTTATGTCCAAAATGACCTCCACATGCATAAGTATGGAAGTATTTCAAGACTGATTGAATTTCTTCGTCAGAGATGCAACGCCTTATAAATTGATCAGACCCATATCTCCATAGATGTGGATCATCCCAAAAATAGTGTTTAGCATCACTCACGATCTTGGCTTTAACTCCTCTACTTGCATCTGGGGGTAGCTTTCTTGTCACCAAAAAGTTTGCAATGTTGGCATACCAAGGTATATGGGAAATAGCAAATGATTGCTCATAAGGTAGTGTTTCATTGAGTACAATGTCTTCCTCCTTACCTTCAATTCTGCTTAGATGATCAGCCACTACATTCTCGGCTCCTTTCTTGTCTTTAGTTTCCAAATCGAACTCTTGAAAAAGTTAAAGCCAATGCATGAGTCTAGCCTTGGTTTCTTTCTTGGCCATGAGATATCGAAGTGCAGCATGATCTGAATAAATTGTCACCTTTGATCCCAGGATGTATGACCGAAATTTCTCCAAGGAAAAAACAACGACAAGCATCTCTTTCTCAGTGGTTGTGTAGTTCTTCTGAGCAGAATCCAAAGTTCTTGAAGCATAGTAGAGGACATGAGGTATCTTATCCACTCTTTGACCTAAAACAGCTCCAAGTGCAACATCACTTGCATCGCACATGATCTCGAAAGGTAGATTCCAATCAGGTGGTTTTACAATTGGAGTAGTGGTGAGGGCAATCTTCAACTTATCAAACGCTTCCTTGCAATCTTCCCCAAACTCAAATTCAACATCTTTCTGAAGTAAATGACACATTGGTGCAGATATCTTCGAGAAATCCTTGATGAATCTTCTATAAAAATCGGCATGACCTAAAAATGAGCGAATATCTCGAACACAAGTAGGGTAAGGCAAATTCTGAATGACATCAATCTTTGCTTTATCTACTTGTAATCCATCCTTAGAAACCACATGACCTAGTACTATACCTTGTTCGGCCATAAAATGGCACTTCTCAGCATTTAGTACTAAATTGGTCTCCACACATCTTTTTAATACAAGCTCTAAGTTATGTAGGCACCTATGAAAATCATCTCCATAAACAGTGAAGTCATCCATAAATACCTCCATAATCTCTCATTGGTAGTCTTAAAAGATGCTCATCATACACCTTTGAAATGTTGCAGGGGCATTGCACAAACCAAAGGGCATTCGACTATAGGCAAACGTACCAAAGGGACATGTGAATGTTGTCTTCTCTTGATCTTCTGGGGCAATTGGTATTTGAAAGTATCCTGAGTAACCATCCAAAAAGCAGTAGTAAGCACGACAAGCTAGTCTTTCCAACATTTGATCCATGAAAGGGAGTGGAAAATGATCCTTTCTTGTAGCAGAATTTAGCTTTCTATAATCGATGCACACTCTCCATCCATTTTGAAGTCTTTGAGGAACTAGTTCTCCATCCTTGTTCTCCACAACAGTGAATCCATATTTTTGGGTACTACTTGGACAGGGCTAACCCATTTACTATCTGAAATAGCGTAAATGAGCCCAGCTCCTAGTAGTTTAAGAACTTCTTCCTTGACTACTTCATTCAAATTTGGATTTAACCTTCTTTGTGGTTGCCTTACTGGAGTAGCATCATATTCCAAATGGATCCTATGCATGCAGACAGAAGGACTAATCCCCTTGATGTCAGCAATCGTCCATCCTAAAGCTTCTTTGTACTTTTTCAAGACTCTGATTAGCTCTTCCTCTTGATCTTGGGTTAATTTACTTGAGATGATGGCAGGGAGTGTTTCCTTGTCTCCAAGAAAAACATACTTCAAGTGATCGTGTCGTCTATGACCATAAAAATAATCCCCACAATTAACTAACTAGAATAGCTAGGGCAAGTAGGGGTCGAATCCCACAGAGAAGGTTTATGTGATGAACGATATAAAGAAAGAAAGATCTTTTCCAAAAAATCAAACAGAAAACAGTGGATCAATTATATCAATTATAAAGAAAACAATTAAACTAAAAATTCAAAGCAAAGCAAATCTAAATCTAAATCTAAATCTAAATCTAAAACAGAATATAAAGCAAACAATAATTATAAAGCATACTTCTTCTCCAGTGGTATGATTCAATCAGATTAACTATGGATCCTCGATTTAAAAGGTGAATTTCGCATCTTCTTCTTGACTGACAACTGATATAGGTTTCCCAACATGTATTTTAGATAAGAGGCCGATTAAAGCTGCAGTTATCCCTTTTATTCCTTCCGCAATCGATTTCTTTCTTAGGGCTTAAAGATCACTTGAGAACAAAGCATTAAGATTAATTAATTTTACACACATGCCTACAAAGTAGAACCATACGAAGAGAAATTTCTCGCCCTCCGGTAGACAAACACCCATTAAGCTGTGATTAAACAAACCTAATTTGCTACATACAATCAAACTTGAGTGATTAATTCTAAGCCTGATCTACCCATAGATCTTCCTCTTACATCATTAGTGGCCACATAACTCAAATAAGATTCAGAATCATAAAATTATTCTAGGGTTTTGACTACTATCATCAAGAACTTAGCACAAAATTATAAGTATAGAAATCTCACCATAATCAATTGATTGAATTCACCAAAGGATCAGAAGTATTAAGGATTTAGCTACTCATGGACTTAGGAAAATCCATGAGAGGCATAAGAATACTTACAGAACAAAGGAGGAACACTTTCTCCTTCTTGAATACCTAGGGACGTCGCACCCCTCTATGGCTAGAGAGGGTGTCGACTTCTCCCTTCTAAAACTAGAGAAAAACCTAAAAACTAAAGAAAGGTAGAAAAAGAGAATTATCTAAATCTATGATGTGTAGAATTGTGTCTAATGTGTGATTTGTGATACAGGAGGTGGCTATTTATAGTGGAGGAATAGGCTAGGGCGGTTTAGGCTTGACTTGGTCTCCAAGTTGGATTAGGTGTCATCCTAGAGTAGAATCCAAGTCAAAAGAGGATTCTGGAATTTTCTGGAATTATGCAGGAACTTCGACGTCGATTTCGGGCTTGAAGATGGCAGATCTGGGCTTTGTACTTCAAAAGAAAGTTGTAGAGCTCGGAGTTAGCTTTTCAACGGCTACTCATGTGCTTAAAATGGACATCTGAGCAGAAAGTTATGGCCTTTCTACGAAGACTGCGCTGAAATTGGGCTATATCGCAATTCTGCGGGATTATTGCGGGATTTGGATATTCTTTTGGATATTAGGCCTATTAAATTGGGATTTTAACTCCAATTATAGGTTTATATGGGCTGAGTATATTCCCATATAAATAATCCAAAAATCCTCAACTTCAGGGCTTCTTCTGGGCTTGGCTTCAATCCTTTGCAAATAAGCTCCAAATCTTCAATTTTTACTTCTTGAATTAATTCTTCAATTGGCTTCAAATCTTCAAAATATCTTCAATCACGAACTTCGCATCTTCAAATCTTTATTCCAAATGGCTAAATCCATAGTTGAGTAAAAAGTTACTAAAATAGCTCTAAAAAGAGTGAAAAACAATAAATTTTCACTTTTCTTGTCTTCAAGACCTAAAAACACAAATACTAACAAAATATGGTAAAAACACATATAAAAGTAGTAAAATGTATATAAAAATAGCTATAAAAAGATGCATAATTTGAGCTCGATCATCAAGTCTTCAGGCAATGGCTTCAATTTGACTTCTGGAGGCTTAACAATAGAGGGTGGGGGTACTTCCCTGGGTTCCAACCGAATATAGGAAACTGTCTCTCTTACTTTTGGAGGTTCCTTCAAATCGCAAATGGTTTCTATTACTTCATCCATCAAATTCACCTTGGTTCGCTTGACTTCTTCCTTATCCAGACTATTTATGATCACTGTCTCTAATTCAACTTCTTTGTTGAGTGAATTAACCTGTTCAACATGAAGATCAACTTCATCAGTGGTAGAAATAAATTGTTCTTCTATAGGGCATTTCATAGCTTTGTACATATCAAACTCAATTACTTCCCTATCAAATTCGAGGCTAAGAATTCCATCATGAACATCGATCTTGGTCCTTGCCGTGGTTAAGAAAGGTCTTCCCAATAACAATGGTGCATCGGAAAGATCAGCATCTTCCTTTCTTATAATATAGAAATCTGTAAGGAAAATGAGCTTATCCACCTGCACTATGAACATCTTTAACCAATCTCTCAGGATAAATGTTAGATCTATCGGCCAATTAATGATGATATTTGACTCAATTAAAGGTTCCAAATCTAATTGAAGATAAATAGAATATGGCATGATATTAATTGAAGAACCTAAATCACAAATTGCTTTCACAGTCATATTGCCTCCTATACTACATGGAATAGTAAATGCTCCTAAATCTTTGCATTTAGTAGGCAATTTCCTTTGAAAAGCATTAGAGAAACTTTTATTCATGCATATCATTTCATTATCTTTCAATCTTCCCTTATCATCACTTAATTGCTTAAGAAAAGTTGCGTACCTTGGCACTTGCTCGATTGAAGCTACTAAAAGAATGTTTACCTTTGTTCCACGAAATGAATCCAATAGATTTTCCTCCAAACATCCTTTATGTCTTTGTGTGAACAATTGAGGATAGGGTGCATGACAATTATTGGGTTGCATTGTTCCCTTTTTTGATTTCTTCTTCATCCTTAGTGGATCTTGAGCAATTGTTGGAAATGAAGTTGAGTTTGCTCCAAAGTCTAGCTTTTCTTCCTCCTCACTCTTCATAGAATTCTCCTCATCACTTGGCATTTGCACATGGGGTACGACAATTGGTGATGGTTTCATTTCAGGGATAGAAAGGGTTGGTTCACTAATGGTGTAGGAGAAGGAAATGTGGTGTTTGATGACTCCATCTCTTTCGTTACCCTAGGTTGCTTATCTTCCATTCCCATCAAATTGATCCCATATCTTTGAGCATTGTTCAATCCTTTGTCGAACACCATGTTGTTCTCTTGTCCTTGAGTTTCGTTCAATGATGGTTGCAAAGTTGGTTGTTGGTGATGATTCGTTTCTTGATTTGCAATCATATAACGCATCATATTAGCAATGGTGTCCTGTAGGTCAACAATTTGCTTGCTAAGCAACTGAACCACTTCTTCAATTCTTTCCATCTTTTTGCAAACTGATGATTTAAACTCTGACTCCTTAGGCTTGAGACTCTCTTCTGACGTGCAAAATTGATGAATGTTTTCTGCCATAATGTCGAGCAGCTTCCTAGCTTCCTTAGGTGTTTTGAGTGTCAAGCTACCTCCACTGGTTGCATCAATGTAGACTCGATCCTCATAAAACAATCCATCATAGAATTATCGTATCAAGAGTTCCTCGCCTATGTTGTGGTAGGGGCAACTTTCACAAATCTTGTTGTATCTTTTCCAATATTGAAACCATTTCTCATTATGTAGTTGGCTTCTGGAAAGTATTGGTTCAAGAATGCTCTCTCCATTTCCTTCCAAGAAGTAATTGATTTTGACGGTAGACTCCAAAACCATTCTTCCGCTTTACCTTCCAATGTAATTGGAAAAGCTCGAAGCCTTGCTTGCTCTTCAGGCATCCTAAACATAGCACATTTGATGAAGAAACGTCGCAAATGATCATGAAGATTTTCATGGGATTCCCATGAAAAATTGGTAACATACGGACCACTCCAGACTTTAACTCGTAGGACAAATCTTCTGGATAATCTATGCAATGGGGCTTCAATTCGCAGTTGAAATTCAACTCCCTTAGAGTAAGTGATTGCTCCATTGAATTTTCCTACAAATCAAAGATGATCAAGTATAAAAGTAAAATGGAAAAATAAAACGAAAACAAATATTTACAAATAACACAATCTAAAAGTAAAGAAATTAAATGCAATCTCTCTCCCCGGCAACGGCGCCAAAATTGTGATCGGTCGTTGATCAAATCACAAGATAATTCCCCACAAATCAATAACTACTAGCTAGGGCAAGTAGGGGTCGAATCCACAGGGAGAGAGGATAATTTCTTAACTAATCAATTATGTTAAAGAAAGTAAATTGAAAGAAGAGATTTTAATAATTTTAAATTAAATCTAACAAAGCAAAGTAAAATGAGCAATCAATTATGTAAAACAAGCCTCCAATATAGAATCTATTTCACCCTTGACAATATTAACATGGATCATTGACACAAAATATGAATTTGATATTAATTGCCAATCAATTAAGCATCATAAATTATTCCAAGATAGTATATATCCTAAGACGTAGGCTTCAACTTTCCTTAGAACAAAATAATCTCCCTAATATCTTAAACAACTCCACTTAAATAATTGGTATAGGAGAGGAATACTCGACCCTCCAACATGCTAAGAAGAATTAACCCGCATCTCGCTGACAATTAACCTCTATTGTTCCTAATCAAACATTCACCCTGTGAAGAATCATAGGACAAGCATTAAGATTTACTTTTCCAAATGCATGATAAATCAATACCAAACTTGTCTACATCAATTTCCATCTCGGCCTAAAGATTTCAACAAGGTTTGATATCCCATTGAACCTAGGACTCCTAGAATTACAATTTTTACTTGGACCAACTTTACCTTGACTCAAGCTACTTGAATCTAACTTTATCATTTATATTATCAAGATAAGTAGGCCTCCAAATCCATCAAAATATAAATACATAAAATGAAGTATAGAGATAAGAAACATATTCAAGTTTGAAATCAAATTATTAAGAATAAAAGTCTCCCCATAAATTAAATGTCAAGAGATCAATAAGATTCTACATTGGAGAAATAAAAGATTAGCTACTCATGAATTGAGTAGCCATCAAAAGGAATAGAAAAATCTAAAGTATGGCCGGCGGCTCCCTTAGCTCCAATCTTCAATCTAAATCGCCAACTCCCTTTTCTAGAGAGAAAAGGTGACTATTTATACTAGAGACTTAGGGCTAACTTAACCTAGGACAAGATAGTAATTTAAGTTCATTAAACCACCTTTAATTGGGTTTAAAGTCATCCTCCAGGTCTGGGCTATCCCTTAGTACCGAATTAGAGTTTATCATATCATATTGGGCTTGATTCATGGGTTTTCCAAGGTCCACCATATCTGCAGAAACTTCAAGGGCATTTTTGTCCATGATATCGGCAAAAATGGGCTTTGACCAAAACACGAAAGTTGTAGATCTTGAAGTCAGCTTTCCAACGCCTACTCATTTTCCTCATTTGGAGTTCTGGATCAAAAGTTATTGCAAAAATATAGAAGGGTCGCCAAATCTGGAAACAAGTGAAGAGGCTTCAAGGTGAAGACACGCGGAGTGCTTGCTTGGTGCGCGCATGGCTGACACCCGACTCCCCCTGGGCGCCCATGTAGATGGCTTGTGCGCCCAGGGCGTTGCTCTCAGGCCCCAGGTCGCCTGCTCCCATGTGGTGCTGGTGGCTTGTCTCGACTAGTGTTGGGCGCCCATGTAGTTTACTTGGCACCTTGGCACCCCATGTGGTTTGCCTCGCGACCCATGTACTCCAGTGCTATGACACTTCTTGACATATCTTCTTGCCTTGAAATTCAACTTTGCTCCTTTGCTTCAAACTCTTGAAAATCAATCTTATGATGATAAAATTGACTCTTCAAGCTCTTCAATCACGATCATAATGACTCCATTCTTCCTCCAAATTGTCCTTGGAAAATATTTGTGTAAATAATCATCCAAAAAGGCTCCAAAAAGGCACAAAAGTGGTGGTTTTGCACTTTTCTTCCCTTTAACACCTATAAACACAAATATACCAAATACAAGGCGTAATCAAGCATAAAATACCCAAAAAGCATAGGAAAATGACCATAAAAAGATGCATAATTTTGGTCTGATCACAAGGTAATTTATTGCTGTGTTTGGTATTTGGTGCTTCATTATGGTCTCTTCTTGTCTTCTTGGGTTGTAATTTGTAAGGAATTTCCTGCTCTCTTACTCTGTCATTGGACTGATTTCCTTGTTTCATTGGAAACTCAGAGTGTTCTACTTTTTCTTGTATTATGTAGTTTTAATAAAACTAACTTGAATTCATTTTTGTTAGATGGCAAAGACCAAACAAGGAGATTGAGCAAAAGAGACCCTGAAAAAGATAAGGAAAAGGGAAAACATGTCGTAAACCCACAACCACCACCTCAACCAGCCCCGAAGAAAAGGCTCCGTATGCCTCCAACAATGAATGGTGCAGTCACAACTAGAGGCACTGCCACTGCCAGTGTTACTACATCTCAGCAGCAGCCTGAACCCCCATCTCGATCAGTTTTTCGACTTCAGCCACCGCCTAGGCAAACGACGACATCTCCTCTAGAAGAAAATATTAACTCATCGCATTCACAATTACCAACAACAAATGGTGCGGTCACAACCAGAGACAGTGTCACTAACAGTGGTAGTACATCTAAGTAGCAACCTGAACCCCCATCTCGATCAGTTTCTCGACTTCAACAACCACCCAGGCAAACAGCGACATCTGCTCCAGATAATGTACACCCTTCTTCTTAAAGACTATGACGAGGAGAAAGAACAAGAGGAGGATGAGATGGATGAGGAGGGAGTTGATCATGATGGATTAGAACATGACTTAAAGGCTGAAAAAGACACGCTAGACGTCCAGCATGACCAACAACAACAACCGGTGAAACTTCCGCCATACCCCGGCCTCCGTGGACCACCTGTGGAGCCTTTACCACACAGAGAACTTCCGGAGGTGCCTCCCCTCGAGCTTAGGGATAATATGCTATATGGGTATGTACTTTAGAAATTCCCTTTTTCTCATTATATGTGTTGAATATATGTATTAATTGTAAACTACTATTAAATAAATTTTTGGTTCTCTCGCAGTTATGATTTCCATGTTTGGAGGATTTTGACAGGAACAATCGAGGGATACTACCGCGGCGCATGGCCAGGATGGAGCTTCATTCCCCGAGATGTGACAAAACAGATGTTTGAAACCTTTAAGGTAATGTATATGGTTATACTTCTTTGTATTATTATTTCAGATTCTAAGAAAATGACATTTCTTTTTTTTTCCTATGTAGGTCTATTATACATGGCCAAAATCAAAAGAAAAAGAAGTGAGGGGTGAGTTTGGCAGGCTGGCCAACGAACACATCCGTAAGCAGTTCCGTATTGCAGGGAGGCCCCAGGCATCCCAAATTCTGGATGGGTCCCAAATGCAGCATGGGATATAATATGAGCCTATTAGCAATCTCCATAGTTCAAGGCCCTACAGGATCAGAACAAAAAGAATCGCAAATGCTGATGGATTCGCGAGTACATCTGGCTATCGTGGAGGCCATGTCAGCACTTATACTCATCCTCAAAGATTGGTTAGAAAAAACTACAAAATTCAAGTTTGATTTCACTTCAATTTTTTATGTATTTATACTATATATGAAATATGACTCTGTATTACTTATATGCAGACTATCGAAAAGGGCCGAAAGCCAAAAAGGGTAGAGATTTACGCCCGAACGCATCAGAGAAAAGATGGGACGTTCCCTTCGGGTCGAACAGCCATCACTATTGTGAGCCTAGTTTAATACCTTGGATTATGTTGCTTGGTGGATTTGATTCTAGTAAGATACTAGTATATGACATAGTCTTGTTTGGTTGATTTGATGTAATGGTTGTTAGTGTTTTTGATATATATCATATATGAACTTATGTTCTTCTAAATGTCTTTCACATTTCCTTGAATCTTTGGGTGATTTGGGTCTTTTGGCTATCTGATTTTTTTTTTTTTTTTGCTTCATCCTTTGTTTCTTCAGTTTGGTTTAGTTGATTTAAAGTGAAAGGTTTCTGTTTAGTGTTATATATTTGTTTTTTTATGGATATCTTGCTTTAGCTGTGTTCTTGCCTTGATCTGGGGATTTAAGAGATTCAATTCCTACTCTTAAAGTTTGAAAAGGAGTTCTTAAGATTGCTACCATGCCATTCACGCCAGTTTTGTTCAAATCCAACCATGCCATACATGATGGGTAATAAAAACACTTTTTATGGGCAGTAGTTGTTTATTGTTGTTATATTTGGACAATTTTTTTTTGGCTTGGTGGTGCTCTTTTTTTACAGAAAAAATTTGAGGCCGCCCTTGAAAGTGCTACAGCCGCTGCCGGTGGTGATCAGGAAACCCTACGAGTTATTGATTAAGATGTTATATTTGATGAGGTTGCTGGATGTACTAAGGGTCGTGGCTTAGACTTGGGGAACATTGCACGTGCGGAGCATTATGGCATAGTCGACCCCTGTTCATCTTTGACACAAGAGAACCAACTGTTACGAGAGTATTAGATCGCTTAGTCAGGACAATGAGGCGACCAAGGCTAAGAAAATACAATCTGATCAGAAGCTTGACAAGCTGCAGGAATATCTGCAAACAATGTGTGCTGCACTTGCACAACAAAACATACACTTTCCGCCACCTAGGACACTCGAGTAGGTGTCTCAGTCCTGGTACGACACGTCAGCAACCCCAATAGCCCGGGCCAGTCGAGAATTCTCCTGACAAGGACCATAATAATCAGGAGGAAGATTTAGAGGCACATGATCAGGAGAACACTATAGGTTAGGATTAGATATTTTGTTTATGGTGATTATATTATAAAAAATATTATAAATGGACAAAATATTAGTATATTTTAATTATGATATTGGAGGTTATTATTATATTTTATTATGAATTAAATGTTCATGTTAAATATTTTGTGTTTTAAGAATTATTCAATAAATAAATTGGTTAAAATTTTTTTAAAAAAAATCTCTTTGAAAATTTTGGCATGACTTTTGCCACAAAATTTTACGGATTTATTGAATTATGTTTTTGTTCCTAATCCCGTACCACAGTTTGCCACGACCTTTGCAACGGAGTACATTTAATGTATTTTCTTTTTTTCCAATCAGGTTGTTGTGTCTAAACCCGTGGCAATTTTGCACCTCTTTTGCCACGAAAATTTGCTTAAACTATTAATCCTGAAGTTGTGACTACATCCGTGGCAAAATTTCCCACAGGGTTTGGCACGGTTATCTTTGAGAAATGTTGTTGCAAATTCCGTGTCAAATTGTCAGAAAATTCGTGTTTCAATATCAATATACACTCGGCCTTTGGAACGAGCTGTGGGGTGTCGCTAATTCTTTGCAAGAGGCCTCTCTTTCCCGTGGCAGAGTATTTTGCCATAGCTGGTTAAGCTACGCCCCATTAACCATGCCAAAACCCGTGGCAATTTCGTTTGCCACGGGAAAAGCCGTGGCAACTAACACTTCTGGCATTTCATTTTTTTGTAGTGAATTACATCTCCTTTTGGATTTTCGATTGGCTAATAAAAATGGGTGTGAAAATGTTCAAAAAATGATTACTTTGTTGCTACTCTGCTCAATGGTGCTAATTATAAACATAACGCAGGATTTTCAAATCTCATCTCGAAGCTAGCATGGGGTTCAAATCTTAGTTCCTGCATCCCCTTCCCCAAGGCTTAGCCTTAATTTCCAATGTATATATTAAAAAGAATTTTTCAATGAAAGTAATTTCTATCTTTTTTTTTCATTTAGATCTTTATTCAGATTATTTTGAAACAAATGATCGATTTTAAATTAGATAAAAAAACAAAATTCCTCTTAGGTGTATTGAAACGTAAAATAATCAATAAATAGTGGAATGGTGAAAAGTTGTCATTATATGGTGTAATGGTAAAAATCATTATTTTTAAGTGTAATGGATGGTTTCTATATAAAGTCAAAATTATCCTTCCATCTAACAGAGATAAAAAACCTAATGGAATCCCCCTTGTCGACTTCACTTTTTTGCATTTTTTTTTAATAATTTCCCTTTTTCTTTTTTGCTATTTTCCAATTAATTAATAGCCCAAATCTAATCCAAACTCCAAATCCCCATCCATAATCCGATCAAAATTTTCCTTCTTCTAGCTACAACCCCCTACCGACCTTCTTCACTTCATTAACATTTTTTTTTTGAAGAGTGAACCCAGAATAGCCATGCCGGTTGTGGATGTGATAATCTTTATGAATTCTCAGTACAAAGATATATAAATGACAATGAGCTATAACCCACTTCACGGATAGAAAATGGAATAATTTCCGGTCATTGCAATGGGCAAGTCTGTAAGTGTTGGTAATGGTATTACACAAGCTATGACTTATTTGAAAATGGTTTTCGTGAAGACATAAAATAAGAACTTACTGTGCCGATCATCGAACTATATATGCGTGGTGTATACCAAGATGTAAGCAGTAATTATTGAACATGAATCACTCTTCAAGAATGGAATATGAACCTTTTGATCAATGAATCGCATAACCCGAACTAAATGTGATGCCCGAGAAACTAGTCAGAGCAAAAAATAATTAGAGCCATTCATACTAATTTCACCTTTCAACAACTAGGAGGTAATTGGGTTCTGTTCCTTTGTTTTTGCTAACTTGGCTTGTATTAGTCTCTCCAAAATTGGTGGCTCCAAAGGAATTGGGTCAAGACAACGCTCAACTGCAGCAACAATTACCTCGTCTAGTAAGAGGTCAACACAGATCAAAATTATGATATCAAAGTCACAGGGAAAAATATTAATAAGAAAGACAAGAAGGTGGCCGTATAAGAAAAGGAAAAAAGATGGGAGGGAGAGAATTGCAAATTAGATTGGTTTGTTCAATCTTAAATTTAGAGGTGTTTTCGGTACTTCGGACGATTTTTCATTACACTTAAAATTGATACCATTACACTAAATAATGATCATTACACCAAGCATTGATCATATTTTCCTATACCACCAATCATTAATTATTTCATTATTCAATACACCTAAGTGGAATTCTCCCTTTACACCTAAGTGGAATTCTCCAAAAGGAAAAATTTCCCTTAAGTGTATTGAAACGTAAAATAATCAATGAATGGTGAAATTGCATGAGAATAGATTCTACAAGAATGGGCAATTACAAGAATTAAGGTCATTTAATATTTGAAGCTGATTCTTGGAAAAACCCTAGCCGCCCTCCCTCTCCCCCTTTCTCTCTAGTTTTTTTTTCTAAGTTTTTATTTGCTCCTCCTCCTTGACCATTATTTGTCAAGGGGGAGGAGGGATCTGATCTTTTTCATCTCCTTTTCTTTTCTTTGTTTTTTTAAATAAATTAAGTCCTTGGGTTAATAGTTCCAAGATCTTTGGGTTTTTTAGTACGTTGAGTCAGTTTTTGGAGTCAGTCAAGTTTGTTTTTCTTAGTTTGCAATAGATTGAAAATTGTTAGACTTACGAATATGATGATTTTGCTTTTGATTTGCAAGTCAGTCAAAGGAGGTTGTCTAATCAATCGTTTTTTTCTCGCTGATAAAAACCTTGAGTTAGACAAGAGCAAGGGTGAAGAGAAATGGTGATGGGCATGGTAGAGATCGATCAAGAAGGTTTGAGACCTCGAATGATCGATAAGACGACTCGAATTTCAAAGCAAAAGCCTAGACTTTTGGGTTCGGATTGGTGTCCGACATGTATATTGGCCGCTCGGTGGGCCTTGCTGAAGCAGACAGGGCCCGGGTTCCTCTCCCAACAAGTGGCATCAGAGCTCGGTTAGACTCAATCGGTGTGGCCCATGAGCACGGTGAACTTGGTGTCTCCAATCCGCCAGGGGCGTGCAATTGTGGAGTGGGTCCTTCCACTCCATGGGTTAAGTCTTGGATGACCAGTAATTGACTTAAGACTTGACGGGTTGGGCCGCACGGGGGAGAGATGAGGACTCACATGTAAATCGGGGGAGATTGTTGAGGATTTACATGTGAGGGAACATCCCACATAATGAATAGATGGGTTGTTAGAGTAGCATATATACATGAAGGATTCAAGAAACCATTAGTCTAGACTTTTGGGTTTGGATTGGTGTCCGACATGTATATTGGCCGCTCGGTGGGCCTTGCTGAAGTAGACAGGGCCCGGCTTCCTCTCCCAACAAGATGCAGATCTACAAGTGAAGAAGGAAGACACTTCTCGATTTATTGTAATTTTGAGTTTTATTGATGTATTTTAATTTGAATGAATGAGAATTATATTTTCTTTAAAAAAATATTTGAAGCCCAATTATATGCGAAAAATATATCAATCTCATGAGTAATTAAAGAAGGTGGTAAATCATGTTACTTTTTTTTTAAAGGCAAGATATATTTATTCAATAAAAAAGGGAAAAAGTTTTACCAAAAAAATAAAAAAGGGAAAAAGAGTAAACAGAAGTACAGTATCAATCAAAAGACAACCCTAGCTAAATCATATATTGATATATCATATTTCATGTATATGGAAATTTAAAAATGGGGATGGAGAGGTGTTGTGGGATTTAAAGTGGTAAAATGATGGGGACTTGAATATGAATGATTGTAATTTGGGGAGGGGGTTTATGATGAGACAGTTTGCTACTCACCAACCGTGCCAAACTTATGAAGCTTATAATATCTGAACCTGTTGAGGATCTTATATATGTTTAGATAATCTTGACGATTCTTGACTCGTTACAATAGCAAAAAAGAAAACAAAAGAAAAACAAAGGTTTCAGATTGAAAATTAACCTTTGATTAGATTGATGCAACTCAACCTATCAAATGAAGTTGTCCAAAAAAAAAAACCTATCAAATGAAGAAGAGTTGTTGCCAACTTAAAAATTAATTAGCCTATTGATGCCAAAAAAAAATTAACTTTCTTTATCTACAAATACTTCCACGTGGGTTGCACGTAATCCAATATGTTTAAATTAAATGAAAATTAAAATTTTAAGTAACCTACTAATTTCTAAAGAATTCTATCAGAGTTGGCAAAATTTGACCCGAGTGTCGGTACTCGAAACCAAACTTGATCCGACCTTATTTGACAAAAAAATCTGCTCAATCCCGGAACCGAAATGACTCGAATCCTCAATGATCTGAACCTAAAACGACCAAGACCAAAAATTACCCGAACCCGATCAACCCTAAAAGATTAACCCGAATTGAAATTAATTCTATTTAAATGATCAGAATCCGAAAGAAACCGAACCCAGAAATTCATAGCTCAAACCTGAAATCATCTGAATCATATGAACCGACACTTAAAAAAGACTCAAACCAGAATTGACCCAAACCCAAATGACCTGACATTTGAGCGATCCGAACTAAACCCAACCTGAAATCGAAAATTAACCGAACTTGTATGACCCGAAATTTCCTTAATTCAAAACTGAGCTAACCTAAATAACCAAACCCAAATACCCGACTCGTCCATTTGTATATATATAGAGTTTTATTACCATAAGAACAAAATAAATAATTCCACACAAAGAAAAATATTAACAAAGTAAAATAGCAAATTTGAACCCACAGCAAGGGTTACATTTATCTAACAATAATTGAAATTAATTATAAATAAAATAAAATAATTACACCTTAGGGAAATAATAAATTTTGATCTCAATACATTAAACTATCAAATGAAAATAGGTCAATCACATAACCTTTTAAATTAAAATGGTAAAAATAAAATAATTATAAAAATATTAAATTTAATTAAATAAAAATAGAGTTTTTAGTAGAATCAAATTATATATTAAAAATTTTAATATATCCAAGTTTTTAATGAAAAATAGTAAAATGGTAAAAATAAACTTTTAAATTAAAATGGTAAAAATAAAATAATTATAAAAATATTTAATTTAATTAAATGAAAATAGAGTTTTTAGTAGAATCAAACTATATATTAAAAAATTTTAATATAACCAAGTTTTTAATGAAAAATAGTTATGGTAAAAATAAAATTTTAAATTAAAATGGTAAAAATAAAATAATTATAAAAATAATGAATTTATTAAATGAAAATAGAGTTTTTAGTAGAATCAAACTATATATTAAAATTTTTTTAATATATCCAAGTTTTTAAAGAAAAATAGTAAAATGGTAAAAATAAAGTAATTATAAAGATATCATTTTTAACTAAATAAATATAGAGTTTTAGGTAGAATAAAATTATAAATAGTTAAGTAATGGTATTTAGGGAAATATATTCGAAAAATAAGGGTACAATCGTCGATTCAAAAGTTTTACAAAACTCGTACTTTTATATATAGTATAGAAATATATACCAAACAATTTTTATTTGTATGAAAAGCTCATTTTGATAACAAAAGTTAAACTAATTTGAAAAGGTCATATTTAATTGTTTTTAGGTTAAAAGTTTAATTAGTGGTCTGATTTTAGGTGAAAAGTCAAATAAGGATTTAACATTTGGAAAAGGTTAAATAGGTATCTGACCTTTAAGATTTGGGTTAATTAAATCCAAAACGGATAGGTTAGATACCTATTTTTGACTTCCGGTTAATTGGCTAAAACGAAAAGTTGAGGTATTGATTTGACCTTTTCCAAACGTTAGACTTTTATTTCATACTTTTGTCAAAGGTCGGGTCTCTAATTGAATTTTTAGCCTTGTTTTTACCTTTCGAGAGTGATTAATTTTTGTATAATGTCCAAATGTTAATCACTTGTAACAATCCCGATCCACAAAAATTAGTAATTGTTGCCTTTACAATGGGCTTAGTACATTTTGGTCATTGAAATTATATAAAAGGGATAAATTAGTCTTTTTGGACAGAAATCGGTTACCATTGGACGGAAATTAGCTCTTTTGTAAACAAAATTGGTATTGCTCTGATAAATTCCGTCAATCAATTCCCATCCAATTGTTCACGAGCTATAGTATTTCTGTCAACAAAAGAGCTAATTTGTCTATTTTTACAAGTTTAGATGTGTAATTGGCAATTTTGAAAGTTTAATGGCTAATTTGCCCATTCTTTACAAGATTAAGGGTTAAAATATCTATTAAGCCCTTTATAATGTTCCAAAATCGGAATTAGAGAACTCAAATTTCATGAAAATCCCAATTTGATTTCCAACCTTGCAAAAAGGTCATTTAAGAACCATATGCTAAAGACATATGTTTTTGAAAGGCCAAATATCCAATTTAGGCCTAAACGTTTTGCAACTTACTCAATTTCGGTCCAAACCTTTAAAGCGTTACAAATTAGGCCTAAACGTTTGCGAAACCAACCAATTCGGGCCTAAATCTGACGGAAATCAAGTTGTGTGTTACACGCGCTCCATTTCGTGCGTAAAGAATACAAGTGAGCATATTAATAGCCAGGTGGCTTTTTTTTCAATTCCAAGTCAACCCTATCCCTTTTTTTTCATCTTTTTCTTTTTTCTTCTCTTATCCTTTCTTCTTCATGTTCTTATGCAGCACTGTGTTCTTTCTTCTATTGCCTGCCTACAGTCGCCTATCACTGCTACCCGCCTACCATCGCGCCTAGATCTAACGCAAAAGAAGTCACCGGAAAATTTTGAAACTCCACAGCCGTGGCGAGAAGGCATTCTGCAAGAAATCGATGCCAAAACACCTTCCAAAGCAAAAGAAAAAATACCTCATTCTTTAAAGCTTGTTTATTGTCTTGTAGAATCACTCATTAAATCATAAAAATTGCCAATGGAAAAAACACCTATTTTCATATTTATAAAAACCCAATCTGAAAATTAGTGATTTCTCCTCCTTCCTTTTTCTATTGTAGCGTAGGCTTCTTCCAAAAAGAAATAGGGGTGTTTCAAAAAAATGGAATCTGAAAACTAATGACCTTTTTTTTTTCATTCTGGAATCTGAAAAGAATTGTTTACTTTTGGATTGTCTTTTGGGATTGAAACATGAAACAAAGAATTGTTTACTTTTGGTTTGCCTTTTTGGATTGAAAAATGTATCAGATAGTTTTTTTTTTTTTTTGGGTTGTATTTTGGGATTGAAATATTTTCTTTCGGGTTGGCTATTACAAGCTGGAGATTTCTGATTTGATGAATTAGTAATTACAAGATTTAATTCATTCGTGTGGTTTGGGCTATTGGATGATTAAATGGAGATTTGATGAAGCAATGGCGGCAAAGGCATATGGTGTAGAAAACGTGAAAATCCATAGTGATTTTCGATTAAAGTTCAATTGTCTAAGCTTATGTTGTTGAGTTCTTAAGAAAATGGTAGTTTTGATCCAAAAAGTATTGTAAAGGAAGTGTTAGAATTTGTTTGCAAGTGGGAAAGTAAGGGAAAGAACATTTTAAAATTTTAATTTTAATTTTTAATTCTAAAGATTTTTAACTATTATTTAAACAATAAAAGGCCCACATTGAAAATGCCATGTCAGACTGTTAGTGCTGTTAACGGCGCGTGCGTTCAAATTCAAGTTTCTATCTGATTTAGGATCAATTTGGTTGGTTTTGCAAATGTTTAGACCTAATTTGTAACGTTATAAAGGTTTGGGTCGAAATTGAGCAAATTGTGAAACGTTTAGGCTCAAATTGGATATTTGGCCTTTTTGAAAAGTAAGAAGCCAAATTCGAATTTTCATGAAGGGTCACTATCGTAATTTAGATTTCAGTCCTCGGATCTATAGTAAATGACACTAGACAACATTACTTCAAAATTATAATCCTTTCCCACACACCTTCAGGTAAGTAAGATGAATATGTATGTTCTTCTCTTAGTTTGTTATTTAGTACATTGGAAATCGATATAGGGGGCTTTTTTTGGTACAAAAGAGTGAAAGACGTCAATCAACTTGACTAAGCTCTTAAAATGGAAACTCCATTCGCATCTTGCTCAAGCAACGGTAGAAGCCCAGCTGTCGAATGTTCAAGGAATTGTGACTCTCACAGGTAGAGCTAGCAATTAGGCGGGTTCGGGTTCGGTTAATTCGGGTTCATTTGGGTTCGGGTTCTATCAGGTTTGGGTATTCCGGGTTCTGTTTCGGGTTGAATTTCGATTCGATATTCTAATTATACTTTAATTAGTTATAAGGGTACTTTTTAGTCTTTTGCTTTAAGTTATGTATATATATATGTATATATATAGTAGTTTAGTACTTTTTTCTATTGATTAATGAATCATTGAATTGTGATCATTATTATATAAATTTTATTATATTCATATATATATATAATAGTTTTATTTAATATTAAAAGGAAATGTGTTTTTTTTCTAAACAATAAAATACTTTATTTTTTAAATTATTATTAAATTCAAATTATTTCGGACTCGGGTCGGGTCCGGGCTCGATCTCGGGTCGGGCATGGATTCGGGCGGATTCGAGATGTTAAATTTTCTGGTCAACTCGAGTTTGGTTGGGTTCGGACTCGGGCCGGTGGATTTCGGGTTCATTTTGCCAGCTCCACTCACCGGACAAGATTGTCCCAAATTGGCCAAGAAATTTGCGCCATTGATTGCCAATGATTGTGCTCCCAGCGAATGTCTCTAATCTCTCATATCCCTCTCCCTCATAAACAAGTGAAACAACGTCATTTACCAAATTAACACATTGGTGCGTAGCTTGTACACCCTATTGAGAACTGAGAACTGAACCACCTCACTCGTATCTAATTCCACAATCAAACTAGAGATCTCTAAGCGTCTTGTCAAAACTAGGCACACACTAATACCTGCACAATTCCGAAGGAAAACCAAAAATAAAACAAATACGCATCAGAAAATAAAATCGGTTTCCAACCAGGATCCTTACGAAGATGAGCCAAGTGGTGATAGAAAGTATACCTTAGGTTGTGAAATCACAAAAACTATTTGGAATTCGAAACCACTGCACTGAAATCCTTCTTGGATTTCACCTCTAAGGAGTCCACATGATCAATAGGCAATCAAGATTGAAGCTTGAGTCTCTTTCGTGTTTTCTTTTCAGAAATGGTTGACGGCTTAGAATGTGTGTTCATCTTTTTCCCTAGGTAAAATAACACTTATTTATAACTAGGTTAAGATCAATTTGATGGACCATGATTAAATTCTTTAATCATGATTATTAGGCCATTAATTTGGGCTTAATGGACCAATTATTTAATTGGCCTTTTGGGCATAACCCAACAATCTCCCACTTGCACTAAGACCAATTATCCAATGTCAACCTTTTTATGCTTTATTATCCAGTCGATCTAAGTGTGCGACCCATTAGGTTCTTATAACGTTAGCAGTGACAAGATATCTTAATGCCACAAGCAATGAGCGGTGTCTAGCAACACATCATTGCTACCTAAGTTACAAGAATATCGTGATTCGATATAACCTTATCTATGATCAATGTTGCCGTGTTGCTTAATCCCTTTGTCCTTGGTACCTTGATTGAACACAAGTCATGGATTGTGTCATACTTGTATAGTTCAATCTTTATGTTTCTTGATTCCTGAATGGATTAATTTCAAGAAATGAAATTGATATCTCATATCAATTCATTTGAGCACGGCCATGCATTTCTAATCCCACTCAATCAAGGGGCCCAAGATATCACTCCTGTTATATAGGAGGGACAAATTCTATCTTGATCATGAACATTCCTCTGCATGATTTGTAGTACACCCAATTATAACTTTTATAGTTCACCCAGTTACGAGTGACGTTTGACTATATTAAAGCATACGACTTATCATGTAAGAATCTATGATGATCTCAAGTCAAAGGATCACATACACAATTGTCACTTTGAGAATCGCTTATAACATTCATATAACAATCCATGTATTATTCTCATGTCTGGTCGGTCAAGTACATTTTTTTTCCAACATGTACCCATATGTTGACTTCATATGTCATATCCATGACAACCACTTGCCATCAGTCACTACACATACTAGTCTCAATGTATTATTGTTGTCCTAATCCTCAATAATACTTGACCAGGGACTTTTAAGAATAATATCATAATTATTCTAAGGACGTCATTATATTTACATACATTACGGAGACTTTAATGGAATATAATAATGGAATTTGCCATAAAATATATAATGTGAGCATGATAAATGTTTATAAAACACAACCAATTATTAGGTTTCAACTAATATACCAATGACACTAAGACCAATCAGTAATGTATCTAATACTAAGTGAGCCAATATGACGATCATGCTTCTTCTGCATAAGAAGCTTCATCAATGGACCGTTTGGAAGCTTGCATCTGTGTAACGTCTCATAGTGAGCTCCTCCTCACCTCCATATATCAAGAATGTATATCATTAGTTCTTCTCAAGTACTTAAGGATATACTTGACAGCAATCCAATGACCTTCACCTGATTAGGTTGGTACCTGCTCGTCATGCACAAGGCATACGAAACATCAGGGCAAGTACATAACATGGAATACATGATAGATCCAATAGCTGATGTATATGGAATCTGACTCATGTGCTCTTTCTCCATTTGTGTCACAGGACATTGATCTTTTGAGAGAGTAATGCCATGTATCATTGGTGTGAACCCTTTCTTAGAGTCTTGTATGCTAAATCGTTTTAGTACCTTGTCTATGTATGTACTTTGACTTAGGCCAAGTAATCTTGATCTATCTCTATAGATCTTGACACCTAGCACGTTTGCTTCACCTAAGTCTTTCATAGAGAAACATTTCTCTAACCAAGTCTTCACAGACTTTAAAGTAGGGATGTCATTCCCAATGAGAAGTATGTCATCTACATACAACACCAAAAACAATTGTGCTCCCACTAACCTTCTTGTAAACACAAGGCTCATCTTCGATTTTAGTGAAACCAAACTCTTTGACCGCATTGTTAAAACGAAAATTTCAACTTAGAAGCTTGCTTCAATCCATAAATGGATCTTTGTAGCTTACAAACTTTTTCAGCATTTTATGATTTCAACTTTTCAGGTTTTGTCATATACACATCCTCATGAAGATTCCCATTAAGGAAGACAGTTTTGACATCCACTTGCCAGATTTCATAATCATAAAATACAGCTATTGCAAGCAAAATCCGAATAGATTTGAACATCACAATTGGCGAAAAGGTCTCATCATAGTCAACACCATGAATTTGTCGAAAACCTTTAGCGACCAATCGCCCTTAATAGGTATGTACATTACCATCCATGTGGTCTTCTTTTTTAAAACACACTTGCACCCTATGGGCTTTATCCCTTCAGGTGGGTCAACCAAGGTCTATACCTGGTTAGCATACATGGAATCCATTTGAGATTTCATGGTCTCAAGTCATTTCTCAGATTCTGGGCCTGCCACCGCTTATTGGAAGGTTGTAGGCTCATCTTGATCCATGAGCAAAACATCATCGTGATGAGTTATGCATAAAGAATGCCACGCAGGTAAATGATGTGTTCTAACAAACCTACGCAATGGCTGTGTTTCATGAGTATTATCTTGTTCCTCAACAACTTGTGGAATCTGCTTCGATTCATATTCCACAACAATTTGTGAATTATGTTCAAGTCCCATTTGAGGTTCAGTGTCTTATTGTTGTGCTCAAACTTCTCCAAGGTCTATTTTATTCCCATTAGACACCTGTCCGAGCAACAAACACTTTGTTCTCGATGGAATTATTGAAATAGTATCCTTTAGTTTGTTTAGGATACCCAACAGACAAAACACTTTTCAGATTTGGGTTCAAGCTTATCCGATGTTTGGCATTTTAAATAAGCCTCACATCCCTAAATCTTCATAAAAAACATACTGGGACGTTTCCCAGTCCACATCACATATGGTGTCTTTTGAACCGACTTTCACAGAACACGATTCAATGTAAAAGTAGTAGTTTCTAATGCATGCCCCAAAAGGAAACTGGAAGATTTGCATGACTCATCATTGATTGAACCATGTCTAACAAAGTTCGATTCCTCCTTTCCGCAACTCCATTCCAATGTGGTGTGCCAGGAGGAGTGAATTGTGAGATTATCCCACACTCCTTCAAACAGTCAAGAAATTATTGGTTTAAATATTCTCCACCTCGATCAGATCGAAGTGCCTTGATACTTTGCCAAGTTGGTTTTGTACTTCATTCTTAAATTCCTTGAACTTTTCAAAGGCTTCAGATTTGTGTTTCATAAGATACACATATCCATATCAATTAAAGTCATTAGTAAATCTAATGAAGTACTGGTAACCCCCTCTAGCTTATTTGTTTAAAGGTCCACAAACATCAGTATGTGTGAGACCCAATAAATCACAGGCTCTCTCACTTTGTTTGGTAAAAGGAGTTTTGGTCATCTTACCCAATAAATAAGGTTCGCGTATCTCATATTGTTCAAAATCAAAAGAATCTAAGAATCCATCTTTATGGAGTCTTGTTATGCGTTTCTCATTTATATGGCCCAAGTGACAATTCCAGAGGTAAGTTGGATTAGAATCAGTAGATTTAATCCTTTTAGCAGTTATGTTGAAGTGGGCATATCTAGATCTAAAACATAAAGACCATTAATTAAATGTGCACAACCATAATAAATATCATTGAAATAAAGAGAACAACATTTGTTCTTTGTTACAAATGAAAAACCCAGCTTGTCCAAACAAGCAATAGAAATTATGTTTCCAGTAATGAAAGGCACCTAAAAACAATCCTCAAGTTCCAGTTCAAGCCCAGTGGGCAAAGGTGAAACATATGTACCTACAGTTAAAGCAACAACTCTTGCTCCATTTCCAACTCGTAGGTCCACATCACCCTTGGCCAGTATTCTACTCCTTTTGAGTCCCTACACATTTACACAAATGTGAGAACCACATCCAGTATCTAATACCCATGATGTTGAAGTAGATAAATTGACTTATATAACATAAATACCTGAAGTGGAAGTCTTACTTTCCTTCTTTTTTTTCTTCAACTCTTCCAAGTAAACCTTATAGTTCCTTTTCCAATAGCTGGTCTCACCGCAATGGAAACAACTCCCTTCTTTAGTCACACCACCCTTAGGCTTGAGTGCAGCAACAATTTGCTTGGACTTGCTAGCAGCTTTGTTATCGTTAACCTTTGGTTTGAATTTGCCCTTGGCCTTTTTCTTGCCCTTTTTAACCATCATAATGGTATTGGGCTCGACCTTTTTCATGTTTGCTTCAGTAGTTCTCAACATGCTAAGCAATTCAGGCAATGCCTTGTCAATTTCATTCATGTTGTAATTCATGATGAATTGACTATAACTCTTAGGCAACGATTGCAAAATTACATCAGTGGCCAACTCTTGGCCCAAAGGGAATCCCAATCTTTCAATGCTTTCAACATAGCATCATCTTGAGAACATGTGTTCCCACGGGAGTCCCCTCAGACATTTTGCATTCAAACAGGGCTTTAGAGACATCAAATCTCTCTTGCCTAGCTTGTCCCTGATAAAGTTGTGTGAGATGCTCGATCATATCGAAAGCATCCGTCTCCTCATGATGCTTCTGAAGATCAGGAGTTATGGTGGCAAGCATAAGGCAAGCGACGTCTAAAGCATCATCTTGATGCTTCTTATAAGCATCCCTTTCAGCCCTTGGGGCACTAGCAAGTGATTCCTCGGAAAGGGGTTCCTCAACGACATACAATTTCCTTTCTTGTTTGAGAACTATCCTCAAATTTTTGTACCAGTTCAGGAAATTTAATCCGTTCAGTTTGTCATTCTCAAGGACAGATCGCAATGAAAGTGTATTGGGCGTGTTTGTTGCCATATGGTAATCTATAACAAAAGATGCAAATAAAAACCATGCTTTATACTCATTTAATTTAATATGACGATATAAATCAAATGAAAAATTCCCACTATTTTTACTCGAATTAATAACGCTCACTACTAATTTGGAAAATCCTACCATATAATTTTTTTTTCTTTAGTGGGCTAAGATCCATATTTCACCTTAAGTTGAGTCAGCTTTGGCTGAACACCCAAATTTGGCTATTTAGGTAGGCAAGTCTTGTCAATTGCATCTCATTCAACTCTTGGATAGTTGGGTGAACAACTCTTGTTCTAATTTCATCTTATGAATGTCCAAACTCATTGCCTCTAGGTCTTCAATCCTATTGAGATCACCTAGTTAAGTCGGGCCTAATGTTAGCTATTCGGATATCACTATTATATCCTTTCGCATCTTACAAAGATTGAATTATGTACTTTGTTTTGGCAAACCCACAAAATTCGATCTAGACTTTGACGAGAGCCACATATTGGAAGGCTTTCTTGACATAATTTTTTTTCTTGGAGGGATTATGATTTGTGATCTCACCAATTTTAACTTGATAAAATTATTGATCATATCCGTTACCAATAAGCATGCATCCCATTTAATAATGTATCTCATACATATATAAATACAAGAAATCAACGTGACATGGTTATATCCCAATCTACATCGATTATCTCAAGCGAAAAGAGAACCGACAATGGTCAACCTAGGGGTATATCTAGCTTCTTCAAGCTCCTCCTTGGTTTCCCATGCATTATCCCCATGTCATTGCTTTCTCGCTTGAACACCTTTAGCCTTAAATTTAACCTAATACTATACTTTACATAAAACAGAAACCTCGATTTACATTCGAGGGGAGTAAGGTGAGAAGAGAATGTACAATGAGAGTTATATTGAGAAAGGCATGACACGTAGGCCGTATTTTTAAAATTACAACCCTTGTAAAACCTATGGTCATGGGGCTATAACCATGCACCATCCTCAGGCAACATAACAGCATGCTATTTCATAAACAACAAATCAAAACCAATTTTATTCGACTTTTGAATTGCAACAAGTTAAGACCAATTTCTTTCATTGTTGATCTAATATAGACCAAGTGGCATGAATCAAATTCGTGACTTAGATTACTCACAAGTTTTCATAATACATGAGCCATCTTAATCTGTTCAGAAAATTCCAACAAGTAGTCATGAGAAAGAAAATTACGACTCACTTAACTTTTAGGGATCGAAAAATTATAAAATTTTTCACATCTGTAGTTGACCTAGTGGAACACAACATACTAAAATTTCAACTGAAAATTCTACCTATAACCCATTTAATTAGACAATCTAAATCGGGTTAGGAAATCTGTTACACAATTTTCCAGATTCAACAACCTTGGGGGGAAAAATTCGAAAAACTAATTTTTAGTTATCCAAAAATTTTAATATTTTAACTGTAACTAGTTTAACCATTAAACTAACATATATTAAAAATTCTGCTTAAAATTCGTTCTACAACTACCAAAAAATGCTTGTCAAAATTCTGACCAGAAACATCTACCAATGTTTTTCAGAACTGTCGACACTCAACGAAAAAATTCCAAACATGAACTTTTCATGCTTAGAAAATTTCTGAAAATTTAAATGGCTCTAGTTTAACCGTTAAAGTAGAATATGCTAAAAAATTAGAATTAAATTCGAAACCTAAGGTCGTCAAACGAATTTTACATATCATATATGGAATCAGAAAAATCATCATAACATAAATAAAGCAAATCGTATAAAAGGAAATCATAACCAGAGACCATGTGATTCAACCAATCAAACTTGAGACTTCGTAAGTCTTTCTGATACTAGTGAAGGGAAACCGAAAACAAAACAAATACGTAGCGGAAAATAAAATCGGTTACTAACCAAGATCATTACAAAGATGAGCCAAGTGGTGATAGAAATTATACCTTAGGTTGCGAAATCACAAAAATGATTTGGAATTCGAAACCATTGCAGTGGAAGGATTTCACCTCTAAGGAGTCCACACGATCAACGGGCAATCAAGATTGAAACTTGAGTCTCTTCCGTGTTGTGATAGGAAAACACCAGAGAATTTTCTTTTCAGAAACGGTTGATGATCGGTCGTCAACAATCATAAAAATAATCCCCACAAAATCTAACTAAATAGATAGGGCAAGTAGGGGTCGAATCCCACAGAGAAGGGTAGTAATCTTATCCAAAGAGTAAATCTTTGCCAAAAATTACTTTTAAAATAGAAAGCAGAGGATTAAAAAGATTAATTATAAAGAGAGCAATTAAACTAAAAACAAAGCAAAGTAAATTAAATCTAAATTTATGGCAATTTATAAAGCAAATAATAATTAAAAATCATACTTCTTCTCCTATGGTAGAATCAATCAAATTAACTATGGATCCTTGATTTAAAAGATGAATTTAATATTTTATTCTCGATGACAACTGGTCTAGAGACATCTCGTAAGAAATCTCTAACATGTATATTAGATAAAAGGTCTCTTTTCCAGCTTAAAGCTTACTTAAGAACAAAGCATTAGGAACAATTTTCACACATGCATAACAAGTATAACCAAACCCATAGTTTTCAACCACAAGGTTTACCAATCCCATTGGATGTTTCTTAGACTGACTCCAATTTGTTACTATAATCAAACTTGAGGTTTTAGCTCGTAAGCTTGATTTAACTATAGATCTATCAGATTATATCATTCTAGGCCTTTTAAATCGATAATCATCAAGATCATAAAATAAAACAGAGATTTAGCAAACTATCAATCAAGAACAAATGTCAAATTATAAGCACACAAATCTCAACATAATCAATTGATTAGATTCACCAAAGGATAAGAAGTATTAAGAATTTAGCTACTCATGGATTTAGGAAAATCCATGAGAGGCATAAGAAAACTTACAAAACTTGAAGGCGAAATCATCCTCTTGAAGAACCTAGGATTGCCGCACCTCCCTATACAAAGAGAGGGTGTGGCACCTTTAACCTAAAACTAGAGAAGAAAAACTAGAATATTTTCTAAGAAAAAGATGAAAGAGAATTGTGTGGGATTGGGTTATATAAGGTGGCTATTTATAGTGGAAAAATAACCTAAAGACTCCTATTAGACGTAGGATAGGACTCTAAGACGTTCTAGGCTCTAACTTGGTCTCCAAGTTGGATTAAAAATCTTCCTAGAGCAAAATCCTAGTCAAAATAGGATCCTGGAAAATTCTGGATTTGTGCAGAAACTTTGACAGCAATTTCCGGCTTGAAGATGACAGAACTGGGCTTCGGTCTTCAAAGGAAAGTTGTAGATCTCGGAATCAGCTTTCCAACAGCTACTGACGGGCCTAAAACGGATATCTGAGCAGAAAGTTATGACTTTTCTACCGAGACTGAGCTGATTCCTACTCCAAATAGGACTAGTTGCGGGAAATTACGGGATTTGGATATTTCCTTGGATATATGGGGCAGAAATTGGGATTTTAACTCCAATTGTGGGCTTATATGGGCTGAGTATTATCCCATATAAAATATCCAAAATTTCATAGCTTCCGGGCTTGTTCAGGGCTTGTCTTCATTCCTTTGCAATTTAGCTCCAAATCTTCAATTCTTGCTTCTTGAAATAATTCTTCAATGGTCTTCAATTCTTCAAATTATCTTCAAGAAATCTTCAAACACGAACTTCGAATCTTCAAATCTTTACTCCAAATTGCTAAGTCCATATTTGTGCAAAAAGTCATCAAAATAGCTCCAAAAAGAGTGAAAAACAACAAGTTTCCACTTTTCTTCTCTTCAAGACCTAAAAACAAATACTTACAAAATAGAGTTAAATTCCACATAAGAATAGCAAAAAACATAGGAAAATGATCATAAAAATATGGTTAATTTTGGCTCGACCAGTTGACGGCTTAGAATGTGTGTTCATCTTTTTCCCTAGGTAAAATAACAGTTATTTATACCTAGGTTAAGATCAATTTGATGGATCATGATTAAACTCTTTAATCATGATAATTGAGCCACTAATTTGGGCTTAATGGACCAATTATTTAATTGGTCTTTTGGGCATAACCCAACAAATTCAGCTGATAAAATGTCTTTGCAGACAGTGTATAGCAAACCCAACTATCCAAGGAAATAAAATATAGGTTAACCAATCATCAAAATGACCAAGATAATTTAAGGTTTAATAGACAAAATAGCCCTCAAATTATCACCAAAGAGACAAAATGATTGATGAACTTTCAATTAATTAGGAGAATTAAATAATCTACCTCCCAAATTAGGCACATTTAGGCTTTAGCCCTTATAGTTGGACGGACATTAGTCACGTGAAATAAAAGAAGTTATAAATGACTCTAAATGATGGACAAAAATAGCCCTCAAACTTTAACAAAAATGAAAAAATATCACTCAAACTTTGACAAAAAATGATACAATGGTCTATGAACACATTGTTTTTCTTTAATGGAGGAGTTAGTCATAAGGAGTCACGGGACTAACATTTGTCCAATGAAGGGCTAAATTAAATGTGCCACAAATTGGAAACCAGAGGCTTAATCGTCTCGATTAAAAGTTTTAGAACCATGCATTTTTGTCCATTAATTCGATAATTAATAAAAATGTATAATACATGGAAAATCATCCCATACACTATCAAAATAATTGTGGCTAAATACCCCATTAAGGATATAAGGTTGGCCGCAATATTCAATTAAGTACCATATGTTACAAAATTGTTATTTCAGGATATACCGTTATCGAGTTGAATCATTTTAGGATATGGACTAACAGAGAGATCTATTTGGATTACACGCGCTTAAAAATTGCGTTATGGGCCAAATTAATAATTTGCAACTGTGAATTTCTTTGGCTAGATAGACAAAATAAATATTTTGGAAAGAAAAATAAAACTAGTTATAATGATAAATAAGAAGAAGAATACCCTAATTAAAACAAAACATAGCTTTTTTTTCTCCTCCAAATCGTCTCTTACATCACCGTTATTTGAAGTAAGACTAAATCTCACGACAAAAACCAACAGCCACCTTTCTTTAGGCTCAACTTTTTTTTTTTTCTCGAATCCTATATTTCTTTCCCCCTCTACCTTTCCAACACTTTTTCTACTCTCATCTCTTTTTGCAAAACCCAAAAGAAATCAGCAAACCCTTCTTATATATTCCTTTCCCCCCCTTGATCTATTGGAATTTATTTATCCCTATCTAGGTTTTCTAAAGCTTTTGTCACAAGTCCCTAAAGTATTTGGTTGATTGCTCATTCTTTTTATTTTTTCTAATTTCTATTTTGAGAAAAAAAAATGTTGTGCTACCGACCTCTTCTTATTTTGCCTTTATATAGCTTGTATTTGTGGTTTTGTGATTTTTCATTTTCTTGTACTTGTTTTTCTATCCAGAGGTAATGTTTAGGCTTAATAAATTGTTTGAGGTCAATACATTGGTGGATTTAAGAAATCCATATAGGTTTTTTGCTATTGGGTTATTTTTGCATTTATTTTGTTTCAGTTTTGATTTGGAGAAATTAAGTTTGGATTTGAGTTTATGACATAGAAAGAATGGAATCTGGAAAATGTGGTCAAGCTAGGAGTCTATAGTGAAGTGGCCGGCAGTGCGGTCAACCGTTGCCGTCGGTGGAGGGTGTGGTGGATGTTCTTCTTGTTCATACGATCTTTATAATTTTTGGAAATTTTGCTATTGTTTAATCGATTGTTAGATGGTGGGGTATTTGTAATTTTATTAAAAATCCATTTTTTATTAATTATTTTTTTAATTTAAATATAAAATATAAAATTTGGACCTTGATAGTGTGATGTCGACGTCACAATTTATCAGACATGTCATAAGTTAACGGCGTATGGCCAAGTGTACTCTATAATGATTCAATTTCCTGAAATAACAGTTTTGTAATTTTTAGTACTTAATTGAATATTGCGACAAATCTTATATCCTGAATGAGATATTTAGCCTATAATTGTTGGATTTGGTTCATGTGCAGTCTATCCATATTAGGATGCTGCGATCTGTCTTTTTTTAGATCTAACAATTGTGAGAAAAACTAATGGCAAAAATGCATAACACACGAAAATTGTCTAGCATCATCTTTCTCAAACTTTCTCTCCCCATTTCTCCGGTAACGATTTTAAGTTTATATAAACATATATAGACGTATAAAAAATCTTAAAATTGCGCCGAATTGGGATTGCACCATAGAGATTCCCAATGAGTGTAAGGCTTATGTTCTCTAGAGATTGGAACGATGCTCCCTTGTCTGCAAGCGGAGGACGGCCACCACCACTTGTCTCTCAAAAATCAATTCGAGATCATCAATTTGTTGCCTTTCCATAAATCAATCAAATTATGAAATGACAATGCTTTGATTATGATCTTAGTTCGCTGCCAAAATCGTACATGGTTGAAGCTCCTTGCTTCAAATCCTAAGAATTTAAGGAAACTCTCTTGTGGCTCTTCTATTAGAAATGTTATTTGTGAAAATGATTAGAGGAATCCGCGACGGTGTTGAAAACTTGAGTCAATCGGACCAGGAGCCACCGCTACTTGGGATTGAATAAAGAAGAAGATATAAATCTGTTGTGGTAGAATTTTGAGTTTAGTTTTATTCACAAACGTTAGATTTAAAATATGATAGATGGCAGAATCATAATATAGATTGACCTATCCAGTAGACTGGAGAGGAGACAAATCTATAATTGTTAATTGTATGAACGGATTTAGAGGGCTGACGAGTATATCTCAAGTAACATATATTTATGAATTATTATTGCTTGTGGAGTCTAGTACTACTCCAACAACATATTGCATGAAATAATATGTTATATTCGTTATATACTACGTTTTCGAGACGTAGTTGCGAAGACGATGACTACGAGGAGCCATATGCAACTCTCGATAGTAAGATTACTCATTACAATCAAGATGGATAAATGACGTAACCATTGTGGAAGCTGATTATTGTTTCATAAAATTTAAAAGTCGTGATGTCATAACCAAAAAGTGATGTAAAAATGCTCAAATAAGTGCGTGACATCAATTTAATGAAATCTATTGTCTCGGTACCAAAAAAAAAGTGCTTGGTGTCAATTGTTGACTCTAAAATTTTAGGCTGCTAAACCCGAAAACATTAGAGACTTTTTTTTTTTGGAAACTTGAAACTTAAATTGACTCTAAAGACTTATGTGAATTTATTTTGCAACGTTAGGGATTTAATTAATCAAATTAGAAGATTGCCCTTATTTGAAAATTTTCACAAATGTTAGGAACCTATTTAAGCAATTAGACAAAATTCTATGATACATTGATGAGTTTTAAACTTATTTGTTTAATTAGAACAAGAGAGATATATAGCCTTTGCTTGCGCTACAGGCGCATGTTTTTATGTGAGATATTTTTGTTTATTTGATGCATCTGTTTTATAAACAATTACAGAAAGTAAGATATGAGACATTGTAAATTTATTCAGTCATTTTCTTGTTTTTTAAAGTGAAATAGAATATGTTTAAAAGTGCTTGCATTTTTGTGCCAAAAGAAAAAAATTCTTGCATTCATTCTAAACAGTTCAATACATGCTGATATTTTTCACACTATTAATGGAGTTAGATGAGTATAGAATAAAAATGCGTCTTTAGCAAAACAACTATAACTCTTCTAATTAAAAAAAGCCCCAAAAAGATAGGCAAATGTAGAAAGGATCATTTGTCCTTGACACTTAATACGGTTCATTAAAACACACTAATGTGTGTGAACATAGTTAATCATCTAAAAAATAGTCAACACAACTGAAATTTACTTTCACAATCCAACACAAACCATATAAAACATAAGGATTATTAAGTAATTAGCAAATGCAAGAAAGACCAAACGGGACAAAAAGATTGTCCCTGATGAAAAGTTGAAAGGAGCTTTCAGCAAGCATCGTCTTGAAAAAAACAATTAACAGGGTCAATAAAAAATGCACTTAGTATTATAATAATTTCTGAAAATGCAATTTACTCTAATAACCCAATACACCCAATTATCAAAGAATACATCATAGAGGTCGAACTAAATGTAAACTGAATATTTGTATGCAAACCGTAAATGGACCCAACAAAAATGGACTGGAAAAATGGGCTGAATAAGGAAAAAAAAAGGCTTGAACAACATAAAAAATTACAGAATCCTCATAAAACCCAATAGTCAATAGATTAACATATATGGAACTTAAAAAGGTGGGAACACCATTAATCATGCATTTAAAATGGTGGGAACAACATTAATTGAAGTTAGATTCTAAAATTACATAAAAAGACAATGTATTTTTAGAAAAAGGGTTAAGATTAGGAGGACTTTAAAGTAATAAGCCATTTGAGAAAAGACCAAAATGGAGTGATAAAGTTGTTTCAGGTTAAAAGTTGAAAGAACTTTTGAGTAAATTCCATAGGGGACAAAAATAATATATAGTATATCTAAGAACAATTATTTGATACATCATCAACGACGTTTTTAACTTCACAAACGGATTAAAAACCTAACACGTATCTCATTTCTTAATTAATTATGTATTTAATCTATATTTTATATATATAAGTACGAATGATGTAGAATTTTTAGATCAACGATTGTACCATTTTTTACGAATACATTTCGAAAATGACATTGTTTAAACTTTTGTAATTTAACTCTATTAAGAACTCTATTTTTACTCTAACCCCATTTGTACTTTCTGCTAAATTCCACTGACGGTGGATACAATAATTTTTTTTATAATATACTTAAAATTTTCTCTTATTATTCATGATGAATTGAGATCTTACTCTTTAGATTTCGAATATGCCTTGCATATAATTTAGTTTGATGTTCAAGACCTCAAGCCAGAAATTAAAGAGTACTTGATCAACTGGTTTCTTTTTTGTTTGTTATATTAGAATTCATGTACTCAAACTAAAGGTGCACTATCAAGCTGAAGAGAGCGAAATGAGAAGGCTAAAAAGTTATAGGAGCTTCAATTATTATAAGCTCATATTGACCATAGGAGAAGCCATTTATTTTGCAACAAAAAGAATATAATTTTTTTATTCAATAAAAGGAGAAAAGAAAAGGAAGAGAGGGCCAAAAAGGGGGTCCAACATGATTGCCAAAGTATACATAAAATGTGTGGAGGGTTCAATGTAGAGTTGGCTATGCTTTTGTCCTCTTCATCAGGTGAACTATGAAATGAAATATTATCAAAAGCTTTAAGTGAACACTCCACTGTTTTCTTTCTGCTTTATTCTGTTTTTAGTTGCTAGTTGCTACTAGAATCTTTTTTTTAAATATATATATATATAATTTGATGATAAGGCCATTTCTTGTTTATTTAATTTCTTAAAATTTGGGTTTATTTCTAAAAACCAGAATTTGGGTCCACAGTTTTTGGGATAGAAAGGGATTTCTTTTGGGGCAAAAAGAGAAAATTATGTAGACAGAAAGCATCTGAATGTCCCAAAAGAAAGAAAAAATGGGGTTGTATGAGGCCCAAATAAATACCCATCAATCAATCCAAAATGCCAACACTTAAAAGTCTGTCTTTTTGTTCTATGTACAAGACATTTGGGATTTTTGTGATGGGCTAGGATTTTGGGCAGTGGCCCCATTTCTTTTTTGTGTCCCTGACTATATTTATTTATGCCCAAAATCTTTTCTCTGCTGAGAGGACCATACACCCACCCCCACTCCAATCATAATAAATCCTTTTGCCCTTTCTGTTTTTCTCATTTGTGGGCCAATTTAGAGGCTGATGGCTGCTGCCTTAGACCTCCATCTCCATAAGCTATTCTCTCCTCTAGGGGTGAGCATTTGGCGGTTTGAACCGTCGAAACTGATTGGAACCGACAGTTGGCGGTTTAAATGAGTTAACCGATTGGTTTAGCGATTTTGACGGTTCAAATTGCCAAACCGATTCATGTGGCAGTTGGTTTTCGGTATTGGTTTTGTAATTTCGAAACCGACCGCCTAATATATATAATATTTTTAATATATATTTATATTTATATAAAACATATGATTATATTAATAAAAAATCAGAAAATATATAAAGGCATCATAATTCAGAAACCCTAAACTAAACCTAAAAACAAAAACTCTCTTCTGTCTTTTCTCTCTCCCCGCCGCTCGACCCCTCTCTCTCTCATCTCTCACAGTCTCGTTCTCTTCATTTTCTTGTATTTTCTTGATTTTATCTATGTAGTCGGTTAATCTCATTCAACATATTCTCTTAATCTCTTTCACTGAATCCCTTTGTTTCTCAATCGTTTTTTAGTTTTAAACTTAGTTTTCCTAAAGCAAACCCTAAATCCCTAATTTATATTTTTATGAGATTTCAAACATCTGTTGGAAGCTTCACCGAATTAACTGATTAAGAAGTGGAATCTGCTAGTTTCATCAAAGGTATGAACTTTGTAATCTCTGGTTTCATAAATCTCTGGTTTTTCAGACGTAATTTTAGATCAATCTTTGTAATCTTTGTGAAATCCAATTTTCTTTTTCTTTTTCTTATAAATGGGTGACACTGTTCTTTTATCTATCACCTTAATTAGGAAGAGCAGTGAAAACTGTATTTGGTGCAAGGATGACAAGCGTACGTGATGGGATTAGATGATTTTTATTCTTTTATTCCTTTAATCTTTTATTCCTTCTTCCAATTCACCTTCACAGTATTTTTAATTCAATTGAAATGGACTCAAATCACCTGTTAAACGTGTTCACTTTTTGTTTCATCATCTTCCCAATTCTAATATTCTAATTTAAAGGAAAACTGAAACCGGCAATTTAAAGGAGCCTTAAGTCACTTTTTGTGTCATCATCTTCCCAATTGTAATTTATACATATTCATTGGCATTGCTAAGTTTCTGCACCTTTTTCTCTCAATCATTTAAATTCTTGACTTGTTTATAATTATAAAATTTAGTCTATTCTAATGCTCCTTCTCCAATTATGCTTTCTGACCTCTTTCATTATATACATTCCTTCTTTATTTTTCCCAGTAAGCTGTCGAAGTATAGAAGCCTTATGAGCTAAATGTTTCGAATTTTCTTATGGAATCTTAAATCATCTAACTTGTTTTAAACACCATTGAATGTGTTTAAGGTTTTCTGATGTTAATAAAAGGATGGGACTTCGATGAGTTGTATTTTGATAATTCACCAGGCTTTAAAGTTTATTAACAGTCTTAAGTATCTTGGTAAAATTCTGTATGAGTAGATGGAGTTTGTTCTGTTTCTTGTTTATGGTTTCCTACTTTCTATCTGACTTGGTGATTAATTGTATTATTGGTCAACAACCTTAATTAGTTATATATTTTGTAACTAATTACTTTCTATCTGACTTGGTGATTAATTTGTTATTGGTAAAAGTTCACAGTTTGGATTTTGTAACTAATTTCAGATTGCTAAAATTAGTTATATATTTTGCAGATGTCTGACATTGAAATGCCAGACATAGACATTATAGACATACAAGTTGATGTTAGTGAAGAGACAGCTGAGGATGAGAGAGAGGAATCTGGTGGTCAAGGCGAGTCATCAACTCAACCTCAATCTCAAACACCTGCTGCTGGAAACACCCAAGAAGGTAACCCTGAAAAACCCAACTACCTAGGGAAAGAGCTCTCATATCTAATGTTTGGGATCATGTAACTAGGTATAAGGATGAGACTGGTTATCCTAGAGCTAGGTGTAACTACTACAAAGTAAGGACATTTAAAGCTCACACTAAAAAAAAAGGAACATCTAGCATTAGAAACCATGTTACTAGTTGTTCTAAAAACCCTCTTGTCATTGCTGCAAAAGAAAAGGACCCTACACAAACTAAAATTAAACTTCATAATGGGTTTGATGGTTCATTCGGTACTTGGGTTTTTAATCAATCTGGTGTTAGGAAAGCAGTGGCTAAAATGATAATTCTTGATGAATTGCCCTTTCGGTTTGTTGAGGGAGAGGGTTTCAGGGGGCTAATGGCAGAGTCATGTCCTCAATTTGTGATCCCTTCTCGATGGACTGTTGCTAGGGACTGTTTTAAATTGTATGATGATACTAGGAAGAAGTTGAAGGGTAATATTAAAGATATGCGTGGGTTCAGGGTGTCTATCACCACTGACACATGGACTTCTGTCCAAAAATTGAGTTATATGTGTGTAACAGCCCATTATATTGATGCTGAATGGACCCTTCACAAGAGGATAATCTCTTTTTATCCTATTCTTAGTCATAAGGGGGAGAACATAGGTAAAACACTTGAGAAGTGTTTAAAAGATTGGGGTTTGATTGATAGGGTTTTTGCTGTCACTGTTGACAATGCCAAGGCCAATGATGTGGCTGTTGATCATTTGAGAAAGGTTTTTGTTTATAGGAAAACTGCAATTGTAAATGGTAAATACTTGCATATGAGGTGTGTTGCACACATCTTAAACTTGATTGTTTCTGATGGAATGAACTCATACATTGAATCTGTTGGTAGAATTAGGGATGCAGTGAGGTATATTAGAAGCTCAAATGCAAGGTTGGCAAAGTTTTTTGAATGTGTTAAGGCTGAAGGAATTGTTGATAAGTCAGGTCTGTGTCTAGATGTTTCCACAAGGTGGAATAGCACATTTCTGATGCTTGAGCGTGCTTGTAAGTTTGAGAGAGTCTTTGAAGTTTTTCCAGATGCAGATCCACATTTTAGGCATGAACTTAAGTCTGTGCCTACCAAGTCTGACTTTGAGAAAGCCAAATTTCTTTGTGAATTTTTGCTGAAATTTTACAAATTGACACTTAAAGTTTCTGCATCTACCACTGTTACTTCTTCTAACTTGCTTGATGAAATCTTTATTGTCTCCAATGCATTGAGTCAAATGGTAAACAACCCCAGCACTGAGTTGAGCACTATGGCAATCAAGATGAAGGAAAAGTATGACAAGTATTGGGACCAAGTAGACAAGACCAATATGTTGGTCTATTTTGCTGCAATTTTGAACCCAAGAAAGAAGCTCAACTTTATAGAATTCTGCCTTCGCAAGATGCATGGGGATGACAAGGCTTCGACACTCATTTCTGCTATAAAGGAAGCTCTGAATGACTTATTTGAAGAATATAGGAGAGCCCTTAACCCGCAGACTTCTCAAGCCAAAGGAGCTGCGGATTTGATGGATGAACAAGTTGATGATGACATTGGTGATGCAATGCAGCAATTCCTCAAGCATCAAAAGGTAAGTTTGATGTTTTATATTTTTATTTTTTTTGTTTTATTTTGCTAATTTGATTGCTGTTTTACTTTTCGATACTAACTAGTTTCCTGATTTTTATGTTTGCTAATTCCAAGGAATCTGGTTTGGAAGCAAACAAGTCTGAGTTGGACATATACCTGCAAGAGCAAATGAAGCAAGAGGCTGGTGCATTTGATGTGCTTTTATGGTGGAAGTTGAATAGTCCAAGGTTCCCTGCCCTTTCTTGCCTTGCGAGGGATGTGCTTACTGTTCCAGTTAGCACAGTTGCTTCTGAATCAGCATTCAGCACTAGTGGAAGAGTGCTTGATGTCTACCGAAGCTCCCTCAACCCTAAGGTGGTTCAAGGTCTAATTTGTTGTCAAGATTGGCTGAAGGGGTCATCTGAATTTGATCCGGAAGAAGAAACTCATGAACAATTAGAGATGGACAAAGTTTGTT
>AWWV01007534.1:0-105509 GCA_001974805.1 Corchorus capsularis
GGAGAGACTTTTGCAGTAGTGGGGAGAAGAATAAGGAAATCTGTAATTCATTAAAAAGAACATGCCGAGAGACAAAAATCCTATTTGTTTCCAAGTCTAAGCATAAATAAGCACTTTGATTCTTTGCATCGCCTAGAAAGCCAAAGGTTTTGGAACTTGGGGAACTTAACTTATTGCTTTAGAGTAAAGGTTTTTACCAAAAGGAAAGCACAAAAAACCAAAGATTTTTAGCTTACTATAGTTTGGAGTTTGTTGAAACAAACATTCATAGGGACTTTTGTTTGAAAGAACTTTAGTAGGAAGGCGATTTACCAAGTACACAGCAGCTTGAAAAGCATAGGACCAAAATTTAATTGGCATAGAAGCATTGTGCAGAAGTGTAAGGCCGGTTTCCACGATGCTTCTGTGTTTCCTCTCAGCTACAACATTGTTTTCAGGAGTATGGGGTGGTGTTTGAAGATGTTGAATGCCAAGAGAGCTGAAGAAATGTTTGAGCTTTTCATATTCACCCCCACAATCGAAGTAAACTGTTAAGATGTTAGTTTTGAAAAACTTTTCAACAAGGACTTTGAACTTGGAGAATATAGAATAGACATCGGATTTAAATTTCATGGGAAAGAGCCATGTATAGCGAGTATGATAGTCCACAAAACTAACATAGTATCTGAAACCATCAGAGGAAATGACTCGTGCAGGACCCCAAACATCAGTAAATAAAATTTCAAGAGGTGTTGTGGTATTGAAATTCAAGTGACCAAAAGGTAACTTATGAATTTTATTGCAAGCACAAGAAGTACAAAGTTCAGAAAAGGAATGTGTGAAACAAGGCAATTGAAAGTGATTAACAAGGAATTGTAAAGTTTGTGAAGAGGGATGGCCTAGTCGCTGATGCCAAATATCTTTGTTTGCTTTTGTTCCCACTAGTGCAAGGGCTTGCTTTCCAAGAAGAGAAGTTGCTGGAGGAAACTCATACACACCATCGTTATTCAGGCCTCACGCCAGTGGCCTCCTCGTTGACAAATCCTTCACCAAAAAACAAGAATCAAAGAACTCACATGAGACATTGTTATGTTTGCAAAATTTAGAGACAGAGACAAGGTTATTGTTTGCTTGAGGAACAACTAAAACAACTTTTAAATCAAAAGAATTGTTCTGAGTTTTAAGAGAAGTGGAACCAGTGTGAGAAATGGAAAGGCCTGTACCATCTCCAACATATAACTCATCCGTGCCCTCATATGGCCTGTTGAGATCCAAATTTGCCAATTTGGCAGTAACATGATGGGAAGCACCTGTATCTGCAATCCATGAAGCATTTTTGTTTGATGGATGAGAGGATGGCTGAGCAGAGACATGATTTGCTGTCATTTGAGGCTGACTGGGCTTAATCTTTCTACACCATTTAGCTGAGTGACCAGGTTTATCACAATATTGACAGGTAAGTTTGGATGCATTAGAACCAGCAGGGTGTGGAGCTCTGTAATTTTGCCTTTTGATCGGTCGTCAACAATCATAAAAATAATCCCAACAATTACTAACTATAAATAGCTAGGGCAAGTAGGGGTTGATCCCACAGAGAGATAGGTTATTATTCTTTTTCTTATTAAAAACAAAATAAATAAAGATAATTTTGGAAGTAGAATTGAATTAAATCTAACAAATAAGTAAAATTTACTAAGATAGCAATCAAGAAAATTAAAGAAAACAATTAATTAAAAAGCAGAGAATAAATTGAGAAAACAATTAAAGAAAACCCTCCAACATAGAATTAATCTCCCTCTTGACATAAATAACATGGATCATTGATATCTAAAGATTATGAAAACATTGAATAGCTTGCTAGGAATTTAATCCTAAATTACCTAAATTTAATCCAGTTGTGAATTATCCCTTTTATTCTTTAAACAATTACCTCTTGATCCAGTGTGATAATTACTCATGAATAAAGCATTAAGAACTAGTAATTTACAAGCACAACAAGCAATTACTCACCCATTGATTCTTATCTCCCTTGGAAGGAAGATCCTTCACTTCCAATTGCTACCACACAATTAAATCCGAAGATCCTTCAAGATTTAATTTAGCTAATGCAAACTCAATTATCATGATAGTGTCGACTCCAATCAATCAAACAAGTTAACATAGAATTCATACAGAGATCCAAGAAATACCCAAACAATCCTCATATATAAGCACAAAATCTCACCATGATATAAGTCAAGAGATCAATTAAATTCTACATTGGAGAAAAGAAAAGGATTACTCACTCATGAATTGAGTGAGCATCCACAAATAAGAAGGAGAAAACTTATCTATGGATGAAGAAGAAGAGGGGGCGGCGGCTCCAAGAGTTTCTCCTCCAAATCTTCAAGCAAATCTACAATATATTTTTCTAAAGAGAGAATACATAAAAACCTAGACCTAAGGTGGCTATTTATAGGAGAAAAATAACCAAAAGACTCATATTAGACTTAGGAAAAGAGGCTAGGACGTTCTAGGGGCTGACTTAGTCTCTAAGTTGGATTAGATGTCATCCTAGCTTAGAATCCAAGTCAAAATAGGATTATGGAATTTTCTGGATTTCTGCAGAAACTTCACCGGCAGATTTGGGCTTGAAAACGGCAGAATTGGGCTTTGGACTTCAAAGAAAAGTTATAGATCTCGGAATTAGCTTTCCAACGGCTACTTATGGGCTTAAAACGGACATCTGAGCAGAAAGTTATGGTCTTTCTACCGAGACTGCGCCATTACCTACTCCAAATAGGACTAGTTACGAGAAATTACGGGATTTGGATATTTTGGAGGGTCCAATCGGCATTAATTGGGATTTTAACTCCAATTATGGACTTATATGGGCTGAATATAATCCCATATAAATTATCCAAAATTCCAAAACATCTGGGCTTCTTCAGAGCTTGTCTACAATCCTTCGCAATTAAAGCTCCAATCTTCAATTCTTGCTTCTTGAAATAATTCTTCAATGATCTTCAAGTTTTAAAATTGTCTTCAAGAAATCTTCAAACACGAACTTCGAATCTTCAAATCTATACTCAAAATTACTTTACTCTTATCTGTGTAAAAAAGTCATCAAAATAGCTCCAAAAGTAGTGAAAATTAACAAATTTCCAATTTCACATCTCTTAAAGACTCAAAACACAAATATCATCAAAATAAGGCAAATTAGAGCATAAATAGAAAAAATAGCCATAAAAATAGGGTTGTTTTTGGCTCGATCACCTTTACTGATTGTACTGAGGTTTAAAACCTTTACCACCATGAAAAGACTGCCTTTGAGCAGAATAGGCAGTTGAGATTACAGGATCAGTGGCAGTCTCTTGTTTCTTCAAGTAGGTTTCATAATCAACCATTTTTTCCATTAGCTCTTCATAGGAAATAACAGATTCCCTTGCACGAATGCCTGCAGCAAGTTCTTTATATTCTTGGCTAATGTCATTTAAGGCATAGATGACTAAGTCATCTTCAGAAACAGGATAGTTAATCAAAGCTAAATCATCAGCAATTGTTCGAAGTGATTGAAAGTATTCACTTACTGGTTTGGACCCTCTAGGTTGGGCTAACTTTTCCTTCAAGAACATCATTCTGGATCTGCTCTTGTTTGCAAACATCTGAGAAAGTTTATCCCATGCCTATTTTGATGTTTGGCATGAAGCAATGAACGGTACAACTCCCTCTGATAGGGATGAAATTATTCCATGTAACAATAGCTGATCTTGCTGAAACCAGAGTTCATACTCCAGATTGGAGACTATGGTGGTGGCAGATCCAGAGCCAGATTGAATAGTGGCTGGTGGAGGTGATTTGGATCCATCAACAAATCCAAGTAGTTTATGTCCAAGCAGGAGAGAATTGAACTGAGCTCTCCAGGACGGGTAATTTTGTGCATTGAGCTTAATTGGAAGTTGCGTAGCAGTATTGATGATAATAAGATTTGAAGGAGAAGAGGAAGAAGTGGTGGTTGTGGAAGACGTGTTGGTTGTAGCAGCAAACACAGCCATTATAAATCAGGAGAAAAAGGAAGGAAGGAAAGAAAGGAGGGATTGGTGAAAAAAAATACGCTGTTAGGCTTTAGCTCTTGATACCATAACAGACTTTAGAAGAGAATTTAGCAAAAGGAACTTGGTTTGTATTTGTGTATAGTGTAGCTTATATAGCTATACAAGATAGAGTTTTACAAGCATACAACGTGTATTTAAATCTAACAGAAAGTGATCATATCAATGATCATATCTAAAGAGATAAGACTTAGTTTAAATTTAGGATTTGAAAATCTTTTTCCCTCTAATAACCTTGGTGATGTTGTGATACGAATCTAGTTGTAAATCGGTCCAAATCCACCTTAGGGACCCGCCTAAGATCAACTTGAATCACCAAACTTCTAGATGAGTATGTCGACAATCTTCACTTGATAAATCCTCCTTCGTTCGTCGGTCTTAGACCCTCAATTCGACCTGCAATTGAACACCTAAGATCATAAGATTCACAAACAATTAAGCAATCACAACCTAATTGTTTGCTAGGACTCTACAAGATTGAAGAACCCTAAGTTTGCTCAAACTAGAACAATGAAGCCAAATAATCGATATGAGTGTGTAAACCTCTCAACTTTATTGATAACTTGACTTATGTTTTCAAGAGATAAAAGAGCCCTTATATAGGGGAGGGGTTGGCGCATAACCTACTCCAATCCCTATAAGGGGCGGCAATACATGATAGGAAGGAACAAGGAAATTACCTATACCTTGTCCTACTAGGAAAAGTAAATACATAACTTAATTAAACAAGGATTGGACTTAGTCAAACAAGGCCCAACCAAATGTCTTCTAAACTAAATAAATAGCTAATCTAAGATAGAATAAAGGCCCAAGAGGTCGAATTACACAATGCTAAAGCCGAATGTTCATCGATTTCAAGGTGAACAACTTGGAATCGATGGGAATATTCTTGGTGATGTCGACTTCAAAGCTCTCCAAATGGTCTTCAATGGTCTCTAAACCTCCAAGATGAGATCTAACAAAGCCCAATAAAGCTTCCTTGAACCTTTTAGTCCGAGCCCTAGTCATTGGATCTTGCGGAATAGCTAAAGGATCGAATGGCCGGTTGTGGCCGGATGGCCTGTGCGATGTCCCATGCGTTGGCCGGTTGTGGCCGGTTGCCCCATGCGTTGCTCCATACGATGCTCCATGCGTTGGCCGGTCATGGCTGGTTGCTCCAAGCGATGGTGGCCGGTCATGGCCGGTTGCTCCAAGCGATGGTGGCCGGTCCTCAACTCCTTGCTCCGCCAAGCTTGTGTTCAATCCGGGATCATCCATGGCATCTTCTTGAATCTCCAAGACATCTCCATGTTTATCAAAGACATGATTTCCAATGGCTCCATTGTGCTCTTCTAAGCCATGATAAGCCCTTGGCGCATCATCCCCTCTCCCTTGAAAAGGATTTGTCCTCAAATCTGCATCACTATCAAACAAAGATAAGTCTGAAACATTAAAAGTAGCACTTACATTGCCATATTCACTAGGAACATCTAGCTTGTAGGCGTTGTTGTTGATCCTCTCCAAGACTTGGAATGGACCATCTCCACGAGGTAAGAGTAACTTTCGCTTTTCAGGGAACCTCTCCTTCCTTAAATGCAACCAAACCCAATCCCCAGGTTCAAAGATGACTTCCTTGCGCCCTTTATTAGCATTCTTCATGTAGTGTTGCGTTTTCTTCTCAATTTGAGTTCAAACCCTCCTTGATAAAGCATCGGCTACCACATTCTCCTTACCTTGTTTGTATCGCACAACATAAGCTCTCTATGAACTCACTCCACTTAGCATGTCTCTTGTTCAACTTTTGTTGGCCTCTTAAATAATTTAAGCTCTCATGATCCGTATGAATCACAAATTCCTTAGGCCATAGGTAGTGTTGCCAAGTTTGCAACGCCCTTACAAAAGCATACAACTCTTTGTCATAGGTTGGATAATTCAATGCAGCCCCAAATCAATTTCTCACTAAAATATGCGACAGGCATCCCACCTTGCATCAAAACAGCTCCAATTCCAACCCCTGATGCATCACATTCAATCTCAAAAGTATTGTTAAAGTTAGGTAAAACAAGCAAAGGAGCATTAGTTAGTTTTTCCTTTAAAGTCTCAAATGCTTCTTGTTGTTCATCTCCCCACTTGAATGGCGCATTCTTCTTCATCACACTTGTAATAGGGGCGGCTAAGGTGCTAAAGTCCTTAACAAACCTCCTATAGAATCCGGCTAATCCATGAAAAGATCTCACTTGACCAACGTTGGTGGGGGTTGGCCAATCTTTGATTGCCTTGATCTTTTCCTCATCAACCTCTATACCTTGCGATAACACCACAAAACCAAGAAAAACAAGCTTGTTTGTGCAAAAGGTGCCCTTCTTAAGGTTAGCATACAATTTCTCAACCCTAAGTACATCTAACACACAACGCAAGTGCTTAACATGCTCATCTAGGTTTCGGCTATACACAAGTATATCATCGAAATAAACAACAACAAACTTGCCAATAAAAGCTCTTAAAACATGATTCATTAATGGCATGAATGTACTAGGCGCATTAGTCAATCCAAAAGGCATAACTAACCATTCATACAACCCTAATTTAGTTTTAAAGGCATTTTTCCATTCATCACCCTCTTTCATGCGAATTTGATGATAGCCACTCTTAAGATCAATCTTAGAAAATAAACAAGCACCATGCAATTCATCTAGCATATCATCTAATCTAGGAATAGGGTGACGATATTTTACCGTTATGTTGTTTATTGCTCTACAATCAACACACATTCTCCAAGTTCCATCCTTCTTAGGAACAAGCAAAACAGGAACTGCACATGGAGAAAGGCTTTCACGCACAAAACCTTTTTGAAGTAGCTCACCAACTTGCTTCTCCAATTCCTTTGTTTCTTCAGGATTTGTCCAATAAGCTGGCTTATTTGGTATTTGCGCCCCAGGGATGAAGTCAATTTGATGTTCAATCCCCCTAATTGGTGGTAAACCACTAGGAATCTCCTCAGGAAACACATCTACATAATCACTCAAAAGAGAAACAACGTTGCTTGGAAGCTCGCTTTCCAAGTGGTTAGTGCTCACAAGTGTATATTTAAGCAAAAGCAAGATCAAAACAGAATTATCATTCAAAGCTTCTTTAATCTCACTCTTAGTAGCTAACATACACTCCTTATTAACCTTCTTAAAACTAACATGCCTAACTATATCGCAATTCTCATCTCAATTAGCATGATTAGTCTTTTCTTTAGCCCTAAATTCCTAATCTAACTTAGCAAAATCCTCTTTCAATTTTAATTGATCTTTTAAAGCCTCTTGAGGTGATAACGGAATAAAAGTAAAGGGCTTCTTACCATGCATGAGAGTATATTGGTTCGTCTCACCATCATGTTGGACTTTGTTGTCATATTGCCATGGTCGACCAAGTAGCACATGGCATGCTTGCATGGGTAAGATATCGCACAATACATCTCCTTTGTACCTACCCAAACAAAGAGAAACTAAAACTTGTTTGTTAACCCTAATCTCCTCCTTATCGTTGATCCAACCTAAGTTATAGGGTTTAGGGTGTTTGGTAGTGGGTAATTGCATCTCCTTCACCAAATATACACTAGCTATGTTTGTACAACTCCCACCATCAATGATCACACTACTAGGCTTCCCATTCGCATACATCCTAGTATGAAACAAGTTCTCTCTTTGATTGTTCACATCGCCTTTAAAATAAGCACTCAAAGTTCTCCTAGCAACCAAACTCTTAAGTGCAAAACCGATACCATCATCGCTATCTTCATGCGCATCCCCTTCATCATCTCCATCACCACTAGATCCTAGGGTAATCTCTTCATCTTCACTTTCGATTTCTCCTTGTTCATTCACGAACAACACTTTCTTGTTAAAACAATCTTTAGCATAGTGTCCAAAGCCTTGACAACACTTAACATGATTCTTAGATGATGAACTTGATGAAGACTTAGAATCGGTTTTAGGGGTAGCTCCCTTTTGCGCCAACTCCTTCTCTTTGGTCGACTTATCATCCTTCTTGATTGGAGTTTTCCATGAGCTTGATGATGATGAAAAACTCTTCTTATTCCTCTTTACTTAGCTCTCTACCTTCAAAACATGTTGAAGCAATTCCTCAACATCATAGTGTTGTTGCATCTCCACAATATCATGAATTTCTCTATTCAACCCCGCCATAAATCTAGCTATAGTAGCTTGTGGAGCTTCATCAACCTCGGCCCTAGACATTAACAACATCATCTCGGATTCATCAACACTCCTAGTTCCTTGCCTCAAAGATTGCAACTCTTGGTAGAGACCATTAGTGTAAAAGCTTGGAACAAACCTCTTCCTCATAAAGCTCTTTAATGATAACCATGTATCAATAGGTCTTTCCAAATTTCTTCTTCTTGCTTGCACTAGTTGATTCAACCAATTTAAAGCATTCTCCGTGAATTCAAGAGTAGCAGTTTGCACTTTCTTTGGCTCGGCATGAGGATAGTAATCGAAGTACATATCCAATTTTGACTCCCACTCCAAGTAATCGGATGGAGACCCTCTCCCATTGAATTTAGGGATTTTGTATTTGATGTTGTCTTTGGGCTCTTCTCTTTCAACTCCCCTCCTAGGCCGCATGTTCTCATTGTTTGCTAGACCTCCAAGCTCTTGTTGCCTCAATCTCTCCATAGGATCGATTCTAACACCGTGCCTTGGTGGTGGAAGTTGAGCTCTCTCATTGATGATTGCGGCATTAGCTCCTTGTTGAGCTTGTGGATTTCGAGTTTCCAACGCCTCCAATCTTGTTGTCATGGTGCCAAGTTGTCGCATGATTTGTTGCAACATGGCATTCGTATTTTCTTCTTGATTTTGCTCTTCTTGTTTATCTCCCATTGTGCCTACAAAAAGAACAAAAATTAGTAGTAAAAATCCTCACAAGTGTGTGTGTGATTATACCTTTGACTTGTGCTCTCATATTTGCACTCAAAAATCCTATGGATTGGCGATCCACTGCTCTCTTGATGATCTCACAAGATTATGCTTTTTACTAGCTTCAATAGGCCTAATAAGAGCAACTCCTAGAGCACTCCTTTCTTCTCGTGACCAACTTGAGGAACAAACAATTAGTAGCAAAATTATTGTGAATCAAAGGAAAGTTATCTTAAACCAAACCAAACCACTTATGCAGGCTCTTGATGTCGAATTCCTTCTCCAAATTTGCTGCACAAAAACTCAATTCAAGCACAAATTAAACAACCAAATCGATTAGTAAACCCTAGTACCACTTATCTCCAATTTTGTACCACTTGTCTCCAATAGGGTTTGTATCCTGAAATTTTTCAAATTAAATCACAATTCACAGAAAAAGCAACCCAAGAATCTCAATTACACAATAAATTAGAGTTAATTGCAACAAATTGAACTAATAGCACAAAAACCCTAATTCCCAAATCAAAAACCCTAGTTGATGTCGAAGATCGATAATAGCACAGATTTTTTTGATTTTTTTCAGTATTTTTCCCAGAAATATAACACTAAAAGAAGTCTAGATCTCAAATTTTAAAGCTTTCTGAGCTCAAACGAATCCAGAACAAAAATCACAAGTTTCTAGTCGAAATTTTTTTTTTTTTTTATATTTTTCGATATAACTACTAGTTATAAGGGACTCAAATCTGAAATTTCAAAGCAAATAGATGTAAGATGAATCGGCTATGAATTTTCAAAATTGCTGATTTTTTTGAATTTTCAAGAAGGGTGGTGCGATGAGTGTATGGGTGAAATCGATGGATGAAAACTTGATGAATGATGAATAGAAAGATAGATTTACCGATTGAAGATGATAAACCTAAGCTCTGATTACCAATTGATACGAATCTAGTTGTAAATCGGTCCAAATCCACCTTAGAGACCCGCCTAAGATCAACTTGAATCACCAAACTTCTTGATTAGTATGTCGACAATCTTCACTTGATAAATCCTCCTTCATTCGTCGGCCTTAGACCCTCAATTCGACCTGCAATTGAACACCTAAGATCACAAGATTCACAAACAATTAAGCAATCACAACCTAATTGTTTGCTAGGACTCTACAAGATTGAAGAACCCTAAGTTTGCTCAAACTAGAACAAGGAAGCCAAATAATCGATATGGGTATGTAAATCTCTCAACTTTATTGATAACTTGACTTATGTTTTCAAGAGATAAAAGAGCCCTTATATAGGGGAGGGGTTGGCGCATAACCTACTCCAATCCCTATAAGGGGCGGCAATACATGATAGGAATGAACAAGGAAATTACCTATACCTTGTCCTACTAGGAAAAGTAAATACATAACTTAATTAAACAAGGATTGGACTTAGTCAAACAAGGCCCAACCCAATGTCTTCTAAACTAAATAAATAGCTAATCTAAGATAGAATAAAGGCCCATGAGGCCGAATTACACAATGCTAAAGCCTAATGCTCATCGATTTCAAGTAAGGTGAACAACTTGGAATCGATGGGAATATTCTTGGTGATGTCGACTTCAAAGCTCTCCAAATGGTCTTCAATGGTCTCTAAACCTCCAAGATGAGATCTAACAAAGCCCAATAAAGTTTCCTTGAACCTTTTAGTCCGAGCCCTAGTCATTGGACCTTTCGGAATAGCTAAAGGATCGAATGGCCGGTTGTGGCCGGATGGCCCGTGCGATGTCCCATGCGTTGGCCGGTTGTGGCCGGTTGCCCCGTGCGTTGCTCCATGCGATGCTCCATGCGTTGGCCGGTCATGACTGGTTGCTCCAAGCGATGGTGGTCGGTCTCAACTCCTTGCTCCGTCAAGCTTGTGTTCAATCCGGGATCATCCGTGGCATCTTCTTGAATCTCCAAGACATCTCCATGTTTATCCAAGACATGATTTCCAATGGCTCCATTGTGCTCTTCTAAGCCATGATAGCGCATCATGTTGCACGTGCCATCAATGCCTCTAAGGATAGTCAGCTTCCAAGTCAATACCGCCATCGTTTATGACCCATTCAAAGGCATAGTCTTCACCTCCATAGTTGATCGGTACCAAAAAAAAAAACATCCATAGAATCTTCATTGTCTAGATCTAGATTTTGTTTCACAATTCGCGTTGTCCTAAATAGTTGGAGTTCTCAATATTTTCTATAGGGCATAAGTGATTGATTCCTTGATCGACCCATGAATTATAAAAAAAAAATTACCATCTTTAATATTGTTCGATTTACTGTAAACTAAGAAAACAAAAACATAATGATTCGACGAAATTAACTTTGATTGAAAAAGAAAACCATCAAAATTTTAAACCCAATAGATCTACATGAGATTCAGAGATTTCATTCAAAATAAAATTTAAAAAAAAATCTAAAATTAGGACTCCCTATACCCAAGGGCGGAACTACATATAAGATTGAGGGGGCCATGGCCCCCAAAAATTTTACCAAGTTTAAATTTATATGTAGTCTTAAGTTTGCTTTTTAGACTAATAGTAAAACACTAATCCAAAAATCATCAGTGGCCCCCCAAAAATCATACTATAATCTATACCTTTACTTAATAGGAGGCCAGCGAGTTTCCTGTTCAAGTAACAGCGTCAATTCCTTCCAATTTGACCCAATTTTATCCTATCGGGTTATTGGTGCTCCACTCTCTGCCCCAGCCCGATTCCTTCCTTCATCTGGTCGATCCCCGATTTTCAGGCTTTTGCTTGATTTTGTTGTGTGATTCTCACCTACTCCCCAATTTCCTGCGATTTCCCTTGCTCGCTCTTTTCTCTTCCTTTTTTCCTCTGTTCATCTCTTTGTGCCCTTCTGGGTTTCTTTGGTTATTTTTCCCTTTCACGCTGATTCACAATTTAAGTACCCATTTCGGTCTTCCCATTCGATCTGCCGAGAGTCATGGCGGTCGAAACTTCAGATCTCTAGCTTGGTTCGCCTTTTTTTGGTCTGGTGCTTATGTTGTTATGTTCTTTTTTCGTTTTTTATTTTCGCGATTTGGGTTTTCACCTGATTTTCGTTTGTTACTTTCGCAGGATGCTCCTATCATTCTTCATCTCTTTCCCTTTTCAGTGGTTTTTTTTTTTCAGCCGGACCTGCATTTTATGAGGTAATCTCATGATGTTTTCATTTGAGTCATACTGTTTTATTCGTGAGTTTCGATTTCGTTCATTTTTTAGCTTGATCACATCTCATCGGATTCTTCAGTGATCATTAAGGTGATTGTCATTTCATGTTTTTTCTGTCTTACTTTTGTTAGAGCACTGATAAAATTTAGAGGTAGGGAAGTTGTGGTTTCTAATACTTTAATTGACTGTCTACTTTGATTAACCTTTTTTTGGGTAAGCTGAGAATTGAAATTTATGTTTCGCTTAGTCAATAAAATCCTTTCATTGTTAATTTTATTCTGACTTATAGTCAAAGTATGTTAAGCTGCTGACATATTTTCAAGTATCACATGACTATTATTGAATATGTTCAAGTTGTCTTATTTGACAGATTCTAGAATCTAAAAAAGACCAGAAAATAGATCCTTTGCTCACATATGTTCAGGTTGTATAGTATTTGATCAAGTTTTGGTTTTAAATATTTCAAGAGTTTGGAAGTGGTTTCAAGGGATAAAGATTCATTTCAATCTTGAGAAACCCATCTTACATAGGATGTTAGGCTTGAGACTGCTAAACAGATTGTGAACTTGGAACCCATAAGTGAGGATCAAGTTGCGAATGCTGTCCAATTTTTATTACATCCCAAAGTTAGGGGTTCCCCTGTTAATTATAGACAATTATTTCTGAAGAGAAAAGGCCTAACAAACAATATAGTAGATGGAGCTTTCTGGCGTCTACATGTGACAAACAGTTTTTTGGCTTATTATCTTGATATGCTTTGATGAGGTTCTCATTGATTCTTAACAAGATCTGCTTCCTACTTCGCAACCAGATAAGATTGTTTGGATATCAATCGCTATCTTGATCTGCCTCTTCATGGTTCAAAGATATGGAATCAACATAGTGGTCAATGGCTTTGCAGCACATGGTTAGTCCTCTTTCTTAAATTTGGCAAATTTGTATAAAGATCTTTTAATCAGTTGCAATGGCAGAATTGTAACAATAACTTGCAGGACCGTTTTCTCTGTGTACCTTTTGTTATATTTTTTTGGTCATTTTAGTTTGTTTGTGGAGTAACTATCATTATAGAATTTGAACCTGTTATTAACTCTAAAAGGTCAATATGTTTATTCATTTCCGGATTTTGACAAATGCAGCAATCAAGAGGAAGTCAGAGAGGTCTCGGGAGTGAAGAATTGGGTTAGTTTTTTCTTCTTCTTTTCTCTGTTAATTTGAGGTTCCTAATTCGCTGTATCGAGTAATGTTTTGCTGTCCCTTCTTTTTCCCATTTAACTTTGTCATGATGTGTTTTTTATTCTTAAGCTCTTTAGTTTTGTGTCATGATATGGCCTGTTATTCTTCATGATAATATCAACAACCTCAAAATAATTAAGGTTAGATAAAATCCCCACAAGTACACTCATTAATTCAGCATAATTTAATGTAAATAGAAGTGTACACTGTATTAAGTTATGCTTTTCTGTTTTTTTCCCCTATGTCTTGCCTCTCTCAACTTTTCATGCACTATCTTAATTTTTGCTTAATTATTGTGTATGATACGATGACTAAAATTGGAATCACGAAAACAGCAAGTTGACATTGCCAGTTTGTTTCTTCAATAAAGACGTGGAATCATCCATCATCTTTGTGATTGTTTTAATTTGCCACCATTTTTATCCTACTTTCCTTCATTTTTTTGTGTTTGTTCTTCGTTTCAGGATGTGTGATGAATTAATCATTTTGTCATCTCAATCATTTCAGAATGTGTGATTGATTAACCAATAATTCAAAGTCACCCACTTATTCATGTTTATTTCGTTAGAAGATATGGACTCAGGTCATTGTAACCTTGGGTTATTTCTCTCGCTGTCGCCCTTATTAGAGTAGATAATTTAACTCGGTTTGGTTTTTAACAGATGGCTGAATTTGATTTATTGGTTATCCTACACAGATGTCGAAGACTGGATGATCAAATTGTACTTTAGAAGTCCAGTTTGCTCTTGGTTCAACAAGGCTGGCTTCCAATGGAAAGCGCACCAAGACAGCAATGCCTCATCATCATCAGCCACATTCCAGTTTGCTATTCTGTTCTATTCCCTACCTTTTTGTGTTGATTGATGAGTTTAGGATTAATTTGTGTGACTCTTTTCCTCCTTTTTTTTGCAGTTTCTATCAATGACAGTGAACCCAAGGCTGGATTTTAGTATAGAAGGGTTACTGGGAAAAGATGTAAGTTGATCAGCACAGAATTAAGCAACCATTCATGCCTATATATGTCTCCTCTGATCCTTTTAAACACATGTTCATGTATATACAAATTATCCAAAAACGAGCTGGTCCTTCATCCACTCTGGGGTTTTCTCCTGATATGTCGGTTGGTTATCCTCCATTACATCCATCTCAACCTGGACTTGTGCAAGCTGGTCTTCCTGTCATGGGGAATACGTCTGATGTAATTCGTAGAACTCTCAGTTCCAAGTTCACACCCATGACTTGAGGATTCAAGGATCCTTATCAGGTATTCTTTTTAGTTCATTTTCTTATAGTTCACACTTTGTGTATGTGTTGTTTGGGTGTGTATTCCAACAGCAAATGGTTTAATTAATCAGCAACAATTGATTGATGAAGGTCAGTGAAACCTTTCCTTGGATGAATTTTGGCCTTAGTTTTGTTGTTTGTGGTCATTATTATCTCTGTTTTAGTAATAGTATCTTTGTGAACTGTTATCAATGTGGAAAGAACCTTAATGACATAAGAAAAATTGTTGTCAAATAAGTGTTTTAATGAATAATGTGAATGATGTAATGTTTTATTTGCTTAACTTCCTAAGTTTCGGAGTATTCCAAATTTACCTTTCATGCTGATACATTTTGCTTCTAGCTATCAAATCCATGGGAGGATGAGCTCCACAATATTGTCCAAATGAACTATGGAACCGATGCTCCTTCTGACAGCCAAGATGCAAATGGTATAACTGACTTTCGTCAATGTCCCATGTCATAGGCCAAGTGTTTTAAGATTTTCATCTTCTGTCTAATTTTGGCTTTGATTTTACTGATTGCTATCCTTTTTTGTTGGGTTGTTTGATTTTGCAGATCATTCACCGATTCCATTAGAAGGGTGCTACATTTCATTTATTTACTTTATTTTTAGTGATTGGAGGTTGATTCGCCAATTTTTTCAAAGCATGGAGCTTTTTGAAAGAGCCACTTTTTGTTGCTAAGGTTGTGTTTAGATGAAGATTTTTTAAAATTCTAAGACTTTTCAAAAGACAGGATTTTAAAATACATATATTTGAAAAGATGACTTTTAAATTACTTGGTTTGGATATATAATTTGTAGGGAGAAATCATAAGATATTTTGAAATTTTATAATAAAATTAAAAATTAATTATAGAAAATAATATTAAAATCGAAAAATATGCAATATGGGTGTCATTAGATTTGTAAAAATGTATAGATTTTATTAATAAAATGTGAGAGTGAAAAAATATATTTTAAGAATAAGTTTTTATCATGTAAGTTATAAAAATAAAAATGGTATGAAGAAAAAAGGAAAGTTAATAAATATGGGTGATTAGTTAAAAAGACAAGGATTTTTGAAAAAATACCATTGGACAAGGATTTTGAAAAGAGGTTTTGGGCCCTCTAAAAATTCCTCTCCAAATTCTTTGGATATCGAAAAACCCAACTAATTTCTTGGCAAACCAAGAATTCTATTTCTAGATTTTATAAAATCCCTATTCAAATGAAAATCCTCATTGAAAATCTCCATCCAAACACACTCTAAGAGCTTCTGAATTGTCTTAGTAATGGGTTTAGGGTTCTAACTTTTAGCTGAGACATGAACTTGAGAATTTTAGGGGTATTTGGGATTGTTCTATTGAACCTTTTAATTTCTATGAGATATGAGATATGATGAAGATTATCCATTGTTTTATTCCTTTAAAATATTTGATTTTTCACATTTGGAGCCCTCTAATATTTTATAGCCCTCAAATAGATCAAATTACTAACTTTTTTGAAGGCTGTTTACGATGTAAGTATCGACTTTTACTGTTCTGTTGCAAATGATCAATTCTTTAAATTCCTTTGGCATTGCTAATTCTTCACTTTTTTGGGTTTAGATGTAAATATTGGTAAAATGGTCCGTACATCTTTATGTTATAGATATTTTCTTCCAACCTAGACATGTTCAATTGCTTAGTACATCTGGAGAAAAGGGAAACAATGGATCTATTGATAGTTCAAGTTTACTACTAAATGGCATTTCAATGCATTTGGTTCTATTTTAGTGTTGGTTAAGCTAATTCGCATTTGGTTCTATTTTTAGTGTTGGTTAAGCTAATTCGCATCTGGTTTTATTTTTATCCTTTTATGCAGGTCTTTGAAATAACTGGAACATTGGTGATGGCATATTAATGAATGGAATGTTCAACCATTATGGTTAACCTAAATTGCACAACTTTGTGAGGAAGCATTTTGAGTTTGAGAGACCACCTATATTGCTTTTGTTGAATTCCCATGGTAAGTTGATATTTATGGAATGGATGTTGACAAAGATTTTGGTTCAAAATAGTTTTGGAATAGTCTTTTATGATGCTTTGAAATCTATGTTTCTGCCTTTGATTCTAAATGTTATCAATGTTTTGCTTTTTTGCTTCTGTCTCTTAGACTCTTACAATTCCAATAGTCTTTTACCAATGTTTCTAGCTTTGATTCTGATAGTCAAAATGTTGCAGATGGTTTTGCTTTCAAAAATGCCGCTGCCTTTTGTTATTCTTTGCTTATTCTACCAAGATTGAGGAGCAAGAAGCTGAGCATGACTTGGAGCAAAGAAATCAACTCCCTCAAATAGAATAGGTAATAAAATCCTTTTTCCTAATATTATGTTGTATAATAATGTTCATTATCTTTTCAGCAGGTGCTAAATTAGATGCTGAAAAAGCAATTTATCTATAACTAAAACAACTATTTTTCCAGAATCCCATAGGAAATAGTGTAATGAAGTTAGCTACTTTGAGCTGGGTTTTAAATGCTGGAGAAAATGTAATGAAACTAGCTGAAGATCAGAGGGTTTGTTTCTTATTCGTGCTTTACTCTTTATCTTTCTTACAACTATTTTTTCTTCTTCACCTTGCAGGAGTTGCTTAAATCCTCAATCAAGTAAAGTGTTTCTCTCAGGTGTTCTTATAGTCTTACTGATATTAAATTTTAAAAGTTACTAATTTGGTTTTTAAGCTAACCTACAAAGATCCTTCTTCTCTCTCTACTGAAACCTAGAAAGATCCTTCTTCTCTTCACTCAAGCTTCAATTCCAGTCCCCTCTCTTCTCTTTCTTCTATATTCCTTCAATTGAAGGCAATTTCCTTTTGGGGTTCTCCTTCTCCAAATTTCTTCTGAATTTGGAAGAAAAAAATGAACTGTCTTTGGGGTTAAAAGCCACCTTGCTGTTCCAATTCCCCCACCCTTTGTTGTGAAAGCTAGCTCCGACTCTGAGACCAACCAAAGGCTCTCCAATAGCAAGATCTGGTGCTGCTAGATTAAGTGTGCTTCTTCCGCTGATCCATGTTGTAATTGTCGGATTGGTCTTTTTTTTTTTTTTTTTTTCTTTTTTGCACGAATTTTCTTCAATTCTCCAAGCGATTGAAGGCAAGTTTCCTTTTCTACTTTGCTTCATTTATAATTTGATTATAGCATTTCATTATTCTATAGTGTTCGTGCATTTTAATTGGTGAATTGAAGTGACATTTTTCTTTCCATACAAAAGCTTAATCTTTTTAATTCCGCTTAGAAGCTTTCTCAATAGTGTAAAGGAAGATTTAATGTTAGGCTTTGTAAAATGTATACAGACTATTTTAACTTTTTGCCTGTGGCTGCACTCATCGATGACAAGATGCTTTGTATGCATGGTGGGTTGTCTCCAGAGATGGAAAATTTGGATCAAATAAGGGAAATTCAAAGGCGAACTGATTCCTGATCATGGTCTTCTCTACGATCTACTTTGGTCTGAGGGTTTGGCAGATAGTGACCGTGGAATTTCATGTACTTTTGGAGCTGATACAGTTACTTAATTTTTGGCAAGAATGACCTTGATGTAATTTTCCGAGGCCATCAGGTAAGCCAGTTTCTTTTGAGCAAGGGTGAACTGTGTGATAGCTTTCTAAAAGTGAGTTGCCTCCTCTAATTACAACTTATGTTACTATTGGACTTGCATTCTAAATAAAGTTAATGTTACTTTCTGTGTTTAGTAAATGAACTATATCTCATATAGGGACTGAGATATGATTTTTCTTTCTTTGTAGGAAATCCTATCAAAATGAAGGTAAGACTCAGAATTGGTTGATGTTCTGCTCTTGGTTGCACAAATGTACTGGTTGCTATAATCATCATGGCTGTTTGTGTTCTACTTTTAAATAGTTAAGTTGTATGTTCGATTGAGTTACGTCCATTTTCAGTTGATCACTTTGAGACTTTTGCTATCACTTGCCATAACTCTTAGATGATGATAAATGTAGCATATTTAATAGCTGCTCTTTTGGGATTGCACTTCATTCTTATATATTTCAAAATTGTGAAATTACAGGATTCCCCATAGGAGATGGGTTCAACTTGATTGGAACTTAATTGGTTGACCAAATGGTGAATATTCAACTCGGATTCAACTTAGCAAATGAAGTGAGATGGTAGTTGTTGTATTCAACACTTCTGATGGTGAACAAACCATGGGTAAAGTGAGGATGTTGGTAATTGTTATAATTCTTCAGTAGATGTCAATCGCTTTTGATAGACAAATATACTTTTAAAAGCCGCAAAAACAATTGTACGGTACCTTATATTACAGGATATATATAGGTGAATTGGGAATTTTTGTTTGGCAATGTTGAGACTGAAATCTATTGATGCTTATGAAAGTTGTTTACATCTGTTCCCAATTTGAATACTTTGGCAAGCTTTTCAAGGTTACTTTGATTGGCTTTGTGATCTGTGGTCCATGAACATCGATATTAGACTATATCTTGATTTTTAAGTTACTAATATTTCGGTAATGGGAATCTGGTAGTTATTTCCACACCTCTATAATTTCAGAGTGAGTCCTTCAAAAGCAATGTAATTGAACATGTACTATAATTAAGTCTATAAGACTGAGCTCTAAGATAATTGAACTTTTGCGATTTGATGAAATGTCAGGTAAAGTTGAAGAAATTGTGGAGGCTGCATTCCATTTCAAGCCTCATGTGGTTGTGACGGTGGACTCCAAGGGATTCTCTTGCTGTCTCCTAAAGCAATTACGGGCATTGAACTTTTGGGATATGATGTAAGGTCTCGGTCATTTAATTTTCTTCCTTCTTGCTTGATTTTTTTTAAAATAATTAATAAATGTTAGGAATCCCAATTGCGAACCTTTATATATTCATCGTATCACCTTATCTTCTGTAAATGTAATTTTATTTTGCTGCTGGAGTTTTTGAAGGAGGAGCAATATACAGCTGAAGATATTGAGAAGATCACTGAGAAAAATCTGACATCAATCTTAGGCGATAATCCAACTTGTTTGAATGTGTTAAAAGCTGCTAAGTACTTCAAGTTGCACCAGGTATATCAGTTTCACATGAACATTACATTATATCAGTTTCTTAAACTTCTCTGCTTCGGTGTTATATATGATCTCTTTTAGTTACTTTTATCAAGGCTAAAGAACACTCAGTCGTTTTATTTGCAAAGTTGCTGGAGAAAGCTTTGGGAATTCAAATTGTAGTCATGCCTTTTGTCTTTTATTTGTCATGTCCTTCTCTTGATTACGTTTTTTTGTCTCTTCTATAGAGTTTTGCATTAATATATATTCATGATCTCCATCTGGAAATTCATTTTAATTATAAATAGAAAGTATGGAGTGTAAAAGCCTCATTCATCCTTACATGACTAAATTTGCATCAGAACTATTTGGGTGTTTATTTCACACCACCTTCTCTTTAAGAAAAAGGAGCAGTGCTGCTGCTCTCCATAACCAGTCTGAACGTGTATGCTCTCTTTCTTTCTCTTCAAAGTTAATCATATGTGATCTAATTATTATGAAATATAATTGTAATTAATAATTTTAACCGATGAGACAATGAGATGATAATATTTTAGCTCCGCTTATTAATAGTTTCTCTTCCTCCTTTTATGTTGATTCTTGAGTTATTTAAGATATACTCCCTCTGTCCCATATTATAAGTCCTCTTCTAGAAACTTTATTTGTCCCAAAATATAAGTCCCTTTTTAAATCCCAATGCAATTTTTACCTAAGTTATCTAAATTACCCTTGTTAGTGATAGTAGAAATTTAGTTGGAATTTACTTTATCTATTGACTATGAGGGAGTAAGTGGGAGAAGAGAGAAGATGGATAAAATTGGAAAGAGAAAATAAAAGTTTATAGAAGTTAGAGTTATAACTACTTTTCTTAAACTTGTGATATGATTAAAATGGACTTATATTATGGGACAGAGAGAGTATCTATTGAATTTTATAACAGGCTTTCTTGACCATTTGTCTATGCAAGAACGTCAATCCATGTTCTTCAATTTGTTGTTTGCCTGTTTTTTCCCTATTTAATTTTGAAAAACTTTGGTTGGGAAAGGTGGTACCGTTCAGATTTAGACCTTAGATTATCTGTATACTAACAATGAGCAGCAAGGGATGGCTGCTGGTGTCATATTGGCAGCAAGTTGATCTCATTTACTTGGTTTGGAGCATAGAGTTCTCCTTTCGGTGAGTAATCAAGTCTACATGATTTATTCAACTTTGTATGATTATACTACTTTCTTTTCCTCCTTAAAAAATTGCACAATCATTATCGAACATGACTTAAAAACCTAAGCCCGCAGCGAAGCTCGGGCCAAACCCTATTAGTTTATAAAGATAAAATGATTATTCTCAATTTATGAACTATAGATAATTTGTCCCTGAATTTGTAAGGAATGGACAAATTAGCTTTTAAATTCTCAAAATTACCAATTGTACATTTGATTTTGTAGAAAAAAAGAATAAAATTAATCCTTTGGGATGAAAATTGGTTAAATTCTGATAACAATCATACGAAAATTAACCCCTTTTTTACGGATATTATAACATACATTTATGTATGTATATAATCCCCCCGCCCCCCGCCCCCCGCGCCGAAAATCCGGGTTCCACCCCTGCCTAGTGCATATACCTTGACGATAATAGCTAAGTCGGAGGAGGAGCAATTGGAAACCTAAGAAAGGAAACTAGCAAAGATTTGAGGAGAAAAATAGAGGGGGAGTTCTTTTCTACATGGAATTATATTAAAAAAAAATGGAGAAGATTTTTCAATTTATGAGAATATATGAAAATTTAAGATTTGTTTAATTTGGAGTTATTGGCAAAAAAAAAAGGTTTGAATGCTATAAATAAATGCATAGATAATCAGAAAACTACATTGTAATAAATAATAACGCAATTTATTGTGTCATCTCCTAAAATTCGCAATTAAAATTTTTTTAAACCTATAGTAATCCATCATTCTTCATATTATTTTAATTTAATCAATCATTTAACTCAATAATTTATAAATAATTATTATTAAATAAATAATGATATATTATTATTATTATTATTATTTATGATGAGAATTTTTGAAATCTTCTCTCATGATAAACAAAAATAATATTAATGCACAATTTCAAATAAAATCTAACTTTTAAGCATAATTATTTATGAAAAATTATTCAATACATCGTAAGTGGAGTTTAACAGACTGTACGTGCGGGTTTAGAAATGTGACATGTATCCCCTTAGGGACTAGATTAAAATATTAAAAATCTAATTAATTCTGAAATGGGATACCAACCTCTAAACCGGCTTGTGTAGTCCAAAAACTACACTACGGTATAATATATAAAATAATAACTCATTTTTAATGGTAATTTTTGTCGACATTTTAATTTTTGATCAAATACTTATGCATGTAATTTTAAAATTTAGAATGTAGAAAAAAAAAACAATTCGGCAAATAGTGTAGGCGTAGCCAATGAAAGAAAGAAGAGACATTCGGCCAAAAAGAAAAGAAAAAAAGAGACAAAATCAAAATATATGGATAGTTTTGGGTTAAAATAATTAATTAATTTTTATTTTTTTTATGTTTGTTCTTTTTCTTTTTTTTGTCATTTTTGGCCAATGTGGATTGTGGATTATTTCATCTTATATAACATTTGTAAATTAAAAAGGAAAATTGAAAAAAAGAAACGAAAGTTGTTAATGTCAGTCATGAAGCTATAACACAACCCAATGAAATAAGTCCACGTGTAAACAAAACCAAATCCCCACTTAATCTCTTCGCGTGATGACCCGCCTCTAACACGTGGCTATATTTTATTAGACTGTTAAACTTTGAACTGACCATGATGTGAATTTATCAACACATTTTCATTTTTTAATTTTTTGCTTTTTATTTTTTCTTTTTGTCAAACTTGTACGGACGGATATTCGGTTTTGAAACAAAGACTTAGTTCGTGTTTGGTTTTTCACTTCTTTTTCTTTTTTTGAGTTAAAAAAGCAAAGGCAATCTTCGGATCTGATATGGGTTTTTTCTGTTAGATTTTTTTGTTTCATGTCAAATGATTTTTACAACAATCATTTGCTTCTGAAGATTTTTTTTTTTAATTGTCTTTTCTCGTTCAGGCTTTTTATTTTAAATATTTTAATAATTTAATGATCCAAATCTGACACCCAAACCATGAGGAAGAAGCTCGATACACGTTTCCCAGCTGTAAGCTTTCTAAAGTTTTTATCTTTTTCATTTATCTTTCTGTTTTTTGATGAATTCGTCTAATTTCTTTGTTTTATCCGATGTTGATTGGTTTTTGGTATTATGTTTTGGATTGAAATTAAAATCTGGGTCTTTTTTTAGATTTTGATTTGGGGATTGTTTTTGCTTCGGTGACTTCGATTTGTAGGAAAGTTTCTGTGATCTGGGTTATCATTAGTTTATGCTGGTTTCAATATTTAGGGTTGTTGAAAAGTTCAGTGGATAATTGTTTAGAATTTTTGGAATTTTCATGTACCATGTGGTTGGATTCATGTTTTTCATAGTCTTTAGGGAAAGTTCATTTCTTTTTAGCTGTTTTATTGGAATTCCAGGTAGTTTGTTTTACAGTTTACTAGTGTTTTAAAATAATTCTTCGAAATTGATCAAGTTTTATGATGCTATGGATGTTGTTTTTTTGCTAATATTATTTGACTCAAGAACTACTTTTCTGGGCTTGGGTTGGTCTCAACCAAATTGGTTGATTCGCTACCAAAGTCAGCAGAGTGGTATTATGCCAATTAGGTTAGAAACATTTGAGTTGGTTGTATGTTGTGTATGTAATTGGGATTGGGTTTTCTTTCTCTGAAGTTAGGAATGAACAACAGAGGCTAAGGGGTTATATTTTTCATAATATAGTGTTTATGAAGCTATGGGATATATATTTTGTAATTACGATTTGGTTTATCACTTATACCTTTATTCTTTTGGTGGTTTAAACCAAATTAGTTAATCTTGCACCTAAACTCAGTTGATGGCTCTGGTGGCAGTTAGGCTGGGAACTTATGTGTTGGTTTGTATTTTTTGTTTGTAATTGAGATTGGTTTCATTTCTCTAATGTTAAGACAGGGCAAGTTGGTATTTAATCTGCTACTGCCTTTTAGCTCTTTCCTTCTAGTCTTGGTCAGTGCTGTACATATTAGAGTTTTAGACTTATTGATTGGTTTGTGCAAATCTTTTTTTTTTTTTTTTTCCAGATTCTGGTATTTGATCTCTGTTAAAGTTGTGGCTTATGTATGCTTCATAATTTTTTCCCCTTAATAAGAATCTGGGAGTTGCATTCTTAATATTTACTGCTGATTTCTCTATCTGAATATTTTGAAGGGAGGGGAAAAGTGGTTTATGTGGTTTTGTGAGTATGGTCCAGTTTTGGCCCACTTGTCTAAGCAATCATGTTTAAAATGTTAATCAGTAAGGATTTTGCCCTCCTCATTTACTCCCTTTTATCGAACGAATGAAGGTAGGAGTTCTCTCAAATATATTACTGAAGTGGGCCTAGACTAAAGTAGGTGGAACTTGGGATGTGAACTTTTTTTGGGGTTGCAGGGGTAGGAATTGTGATTTGATTATCATCGCAATTAAGTGCCTGGCTTTAGTCCATAACTAATCCTTGTGCTGGTCTATCTTATTCGTGTCTTATTTCAACTTTCAAACATTGAAAGACTACAAATTTTATTGGAAGAAAGTCAGCAATCTGATATGATGTGGTTCTGTGTGGTTGCTTGTATGTACTTGTTTCTCCTTTGGAACCTATTTTAGTAAATTCTTCTTTAGTCTAAAGCATCTTGAAGTGGAATAAGACTTGTGAATTTATCAGCATCTGTTTGGCACTATGGCTAGTTAAGCTGGTACCTCATGTCGCCTTCGACAAGTAAACGAAAGATCATATCTAAACCTTCACTCAACTAATTTTTGTTATTAAAAGACTATAATTTAAGGAAAGAGAAGGCCAGAGCTGAAGCAATATGCTTGCTAATATAACTGAGGTCTTAAGAGGGGATCAAAATCCATGTTCTTACCCATTGAAATTCTGTTTTCTCTTCAAGTTGTATAACGTTTGCCTTACGCTGTACTATGAGCTAACACTTCAAATGATGGTTGTTAGGCCTCACACTTGCATGCTGGCTTTTTTAAATCTAGGTGGTTGTTGGTCATCCTTGTTCTAGTTTGGTGTAGACATCCTTAGCAGTAATCTGTCTACTAGTCTCTTGATTGGCTTGAAATTAAACTTGGTAACAGGGGTGGGCCTTTCTATAACGGTTTACTTTCATTATGTCTATGGTGTTAAATAGCAACTTAAAGGACCTGTGGGGTAATGTTCACCCTTATTGGAGTTGTATTAATGAACTTGAGGTGCCATTAATCCTTTCTTGATTATTGTTTTTTAGTGTTTCACAAACCTTGTGTGCTTTGTGATATCCTGGTGTTAACAGATTTTTTTGAAGGGGCGTTAACAGATACTGTTGATTGATTATAATGAATATATACAGTTTAACGGTTGTATGCTGCACATATTGTGGCATCTTTAAAGCAGTTTTCATGCATATAAAAGAATATTTAGGGCCTTTAATAAATAAAGGGAAATTATTTCAGATGTTTTACATATGCTGTAAGGAGTAAGGAGCATGGGATGCATTGTCACTGATATTCCCTTACTAAAGGCTTACTTATCTATTTTTTAGAGATGTTAGTTTCACCTGAAATTAGTGCTGAATTCTTTCAAACACATTTTGCAGGCTCGTATTAAAAAGATTATGCAAGCAGATGAAGATGTTGGGAAGATTGCATTAGCAGTGCCTGTTTTAGTTTGTGAGTAGCTATAGCTGTGATTTTACATAAATAATCCCTCTATGCATGTATATTACTTGCTCACACTTCTTGTTATACCATCCAGCTAAAGCATTGGAATTGTTTCTGCAAGACCTTTGTGATCGTACGTATGAGATTACCCTTCAGAGAGGAGCAAAGACCATGAATTCATTGCATCTGTAAGTAAAGAATTAACATTACTCTTTGTGGTGTGCACTCTCTGTTGTCTTTGACAATTATTTTTAGTTTCTTGGTTGTCTGTGTGCCTAGTGAAAAAGATAGAAACAATGTAATTATGTTTCCCATATCAAATGCCACAGATGCTTTTTGGAGTTTACTTTAAAAGTTTTGTACAATATGCTTTTCTAAAAGCATTATTGTATATGTATAACTTATTTATTCTCAATTATATTTTGCATTTCTGCTTTAGTAAAAAGTTCAACATTGATTGGTGTGAAAGAGAACTAGGAAAGGGAAAGAAGAGAGCTAGAGAGGACAGAAGGATTGTGAGAAAGAGTGGAGAAAATAGGGATGAGAGAGAAAGTAGATTTAATAATACCCAAAGATCCAAAGCCTTATGAAACTTGCAAGTTTTACGTACTGTATTTAATTTTCCTTACAAGCAAATGCCCACTTCGTACTATGTTACGGAAGTGTTCACATAGGTAATGCTTTCTTCTTTGACCTCTATGGTTGTAAGTACCGTACCAAATTTTATCAAGAGATACTATTTCTCTCTGAAATTTGATTCTTGAAAGATTTGAATATTATGTTGAACCTGCTTCAGAATTCTATCCCTTTTGGATCACAAAAGTATTGGGTACATATCCACTTCAAAGACTCTTATGGATGATAAATCTCAATTTTGGGTTAGAAACAGATCATCTTTTTTGCCGTGTTATTTTGTGCTAGAATGTTCAATTAACAAGTCTTTTCATGAGCATGTATCGTATTATGTTGGACTGGCTTAGGTTTCCCTTCTTGATTATTTTACTACGCATTGTGCACTGGTCTAACTACAGTGTCCAACTAAATTGCAGAAAGCATTGTGTACAGAGCTATAATGTATTTGACTTTCTGAGAGACATTGTCAGCCGGGTTCCTGACTATGGTCATGGCCATTCTGATGCTGCTGGTGATGATCGAACAATTTCCAAGAGAAGGTTGGAGAAAGCCAAGATTCTTTATTGTTTCTCACTTTTCAATTCGTAAAGATTTACTTATCTGGTGATAATTTTCCATATCATCCCTGCCAGGAAATCTGCTGGAGATGAAGGTAATGACAGTGATGAAGAATCAAAGAGGAGCAGAATGGTAAGACGGTTTTTGTATGTATGTATGTATGTATAGGCATATAGACCACAAGAATATGAAACATATATGATGAACCTGTTTGAAACTTTAAATGAATGATGCTAAATGTTCTTATTCAGTGACAAAAATTGTATCTGGTCTTAAAAATAAATGAACTTCAGCACATTATGCTAGATGCTTCTGCATAACTTCTGGTTGGTCCTCTCGATTTATGTTATTTTTAAGTGTATGTAAGGTTTAGTACTTTCAACAACAGGCCTCTTGCATGTTGAACTAAGTCATAGTTTAATCTGTCACTCAAGCCTGTTACTCTTGTATGTGAATTTCAATAGTTATAATAACAGGTGTCAATTACATGTTTTGTATGCAGCTTGATGTGGGTCATGCTGGCACCAGCGGAAGAGGGAGAGGCCGGGGACGAGGAAGGGGCCGTGGAAGAGGAGCCCGAATTGCAGAAAGAGATACTCATCGTGAAATAGAACCAGAACCCGCCCCAACTCTTCAGCAGTGCAACAAAAGTCATTCAACCCCTCGAATGGTGATAGATGATGCTTCTGAGGCAAAGGAACCAATGAAAGAGAGCACAATTGGTGAAGATGATAATCTAGCTGTTCGGAATTTTGATCTGAATGCTGAGGTAGATGATCATGTGGATACGAAGGCCTCAGCAGGAGCTGCTGCTGCAACAACTGCAGGGGCAGTGGCGGCAACTCAGCCCCCATCAGCAGAGGCTACAACAGAGACTAAACATGAAGAATACCCAGGCTGGTCTCTTTCAGATATGGACAAGATGGCCATTGATCCTATTCAACTTGCTCAGCTTGGCAGAAGGTTAGATGAGGATGAAGAAGATTATGATGAGGAAGGGTAAGTAGGTTTGGAGCAGGACGCCTAGAAAAAGTTAGTCTTTGAGATCAGATTAGCAGCAAAGGTTGAGAAAATGCAAGATAGTCGAGATGACCTCATTGGAGGATGGAAGTGTATCTAGTGTAGGTCTCAAGGGCTCAAATGCATTTCTCTCACTCTCTGTTTATCCCTGTCATTGTTCAGTTTCTGTTATACCATTGCTAACATAACTTTAAAAGAAGTAGCATCTCTCACAATGACAAGACACTAGTTTCGGAACTTCCTCGTTGCTCAACGAGAAAATATGGCGTCGTTAGTGTAACAGATTGCCCTTAGAAAGTCGGTGTTAATTATGATATTTTGCTGTTATTGTTTTGATTAGCAGATTCACTTTAGTTCATGGTTGCCCAATTTAGTAGTCTTGTTCATTTCTTCAGTTAATGTGCTAGTTTCCTCTGGTCAGTTAGACCATTATTGTGAAGTCATGTGCTACCAAATCCGGCAACGGAAGAATACCGTTTCCCAGCTGTATTGCAGAAGGGAAGAATTTAGTGCCAGGAACTGAAATTGGTAGCATCCATGTGATGCCCTGCAGGTTTAAGTCATGCACTTCATTTGTAAGATGAGGTTTGATTGTGCTATTAAATATATGAACCTGATCTACGTTTATAACTTCTACATGTTTCAGCATCTTTGACTAAGAGGGCAGACGCCATTGTGACTGTTGATTTTGATGGCCTACATTGTTTATGGTTGTCCCAAAATAGCACCAGATTGAGAAGTGGCAAGAGGTGTCCGTACACTCTGAACAACTTCTTGCTGGCTTTGGGAATGACTGCCCATCTACTGCCTTCCATTCGCAGTCCTTGCGGATAGCCAGGGTAGATGTTTCAAGTTTCTGCTGCCTTCTGCAGAATTGATATTTCTGTTTCTAACCATGCTGGGTTGTGTTTGCCTTTAAACCACCCGGCCCCCAGGATCATACCTCAAAACAGTTCTTGCTTTTGGACGTCTCGGGCTTATATTATATGGTAATATGAACTGGGTCAGATTTATGGAATGAGAAAGTTTTTTCCATTGTCAAAAGAATAAGTAATTTAAGAATTTAAGATGGTTTGAAGTATTAAGTTCGACCTTGACCTTAACTGAAATACGAGACATGAAATGATTTTCTTAACCATAGACAGTAAGACTTGAACTCGAGACCTGAAGGTGTAGGCACCATGCACCAATCAATTAAATTAACGAACTTGTTAGACACTATGCACCTACAAATTGAATGAACAAACATATTGTAATTGCACAAGTCATCGTTTACCACAAAATTAGATTGGTTTTGAAGTTATTGTAATTGTATAAGACATCGTTTGCCACAAAATTGGATCAGATCTCAAAACTGGATCGGTTCGATCACCACTAACACTGACATTAGTTAAAGGTGATGTAAATTAAATATTGAATTTCCACCTTAAAGCACCATACATACACAAGTAAAAATTATCACGATCAATATGACCCTTTACCTTTCCCTCTTAACTCTGCCAAAATTTCTCTTCATATCATCGGTTGTGCAAATAAAAACTAGTAATTTTGCAGAACCTCTAAAATTTTATAAATAAACACAACCCATTAGTCATGACACTATCAAATTGCAAAGAAAAGCTATTTATGAAGCAATAATGAGATGATAAAAGCACTATATTATGTCGAGGGGATTTAAACATAACCAGACACTTCAACATTCTTGTCCAAATAAGTTCTTTTGGAGTAAGATAGTACATGATGCAAGGTTAGTACCATTTTTTTTCATAATATTGAACATACGATAAGATGGTATTTTAGATTCCAACTCTCAGCCTAGACAGCAACATCAGCTTCACGAGTGATCCGGCTCCATGTTGTTCAGATGGTAGGTTCCTTCACCCTTATGGTGTACCTCGACCTTGAACTTCTCTTCCTTGTCTCCTCTCTTGACCTTGAGAAGCATCTCAAGTTTGGCAAAGTCTTCTAGCTCCTGTTGCAAATTCAAAATAGTTTCAACTCAAACGAAAACGAAATCGAAATCATTATTGCTTTTACAGGTACCTCTTGCTACAAGAATATAGTTTCAAATTGTTGTTGAACCATATGTTTTATGATGGCTATAGAACATTGTTTGAAACATTCAAATTCACCAACATCTAAGTGCTAGGTTTATAAATAGATAAATGAAGGCATAAACCATGATGAGAACAGCAATACAGATAATGGCTGCCTAACCTATTTTAACATGTATAGGAAAATACAACAAAAGTCCTCACTTTCAAACTGTTATAAGAACAATCAAACATTTGAAACATGAAAATGAACAAAGGAAATGGGAATAGTTGTTTGAACTTTACCTCAGCCTTGGCATGAACGATTTCTTTGAGTTCATAAGGCACCAGGGAATTGGATCTCTGCTGAATGGTCTTGAGAGCATGATTTGCAGCATCCTGAACTACAGGGTCATGGGTTGGCACAGCTTGCAATCCAGGGCCATGGCCATCTAATTTACACCAAAAACATTGAGGCAAAATTTCAAATTTAAACAGAATAGATAAGGAACTTCACATTCTTAACAAAATTGCAAGATCATTCTTAAAAAACGAAGAAAAAAAAAGAGTTATATAAGAAAACACAACCGAATAAATTGATAAAATCCTGCTCATTTTCTAATCTATTATCAACATCAAAGAATCTTCATTTTCAAAATAATTAAAGAAATTAAAATGGTTGATGGATTACCTTTCTTGACACCAAGATCAGAAGCAGTAAAAGAAGGGGAACAATCACCAGCATGCTTAAACTCCTGCAACTCCTTTAAATTCAACCATGGCTTAACCCAAACTTTAGCTTCATAAAGCTTCTTTTTTCCGGCATCCATAACTTCCACAGTCAAGTGGTGGAGAGTCCCAGCAACCACTTGCTCGGATGCCTTCACCACCCTCACAAACTCCACCAAAGCATTCTCTTTCTTGTTGTGCTCGTCGACGGCGAAGCGAGCCAGGTTCTCGGTCTCGACGCTGTTTTCAGCGCCGTGGGAAGGGTGGACTCCGCCCAAAGTGGCCATCGGTTCAGAACAGAAGGTTGATTCGGCAGAGAAGCTGTGAAAGATGAGATTTTGGATTGCTGTTGAGAATAAAAAGATGAGTAAGAAATTGGGTTTTCGCATTTGATCTTGGGGTTTATATAGAAAATCTCTTTTTTGGATCGATTTGAAGGGATTTTTGTTGTCTTATAACTCTTTTTGGATCAAATCATTCAAAGTTTGGCCTTTTAGGCTTTCTCTCGTTTGCTTAGTGAGGTTAGTAAGCAAGCATTGCAGCGTAAGTCTTTGACACGTGACTTGCACGTGTCCGCTGATTTTAATACTTTCGCTTAATATGTAAGCAAAGGGTGTTTTTTTTTTTTTTTTTTTTTTTTTTCTTTGAAATAAAGAACAACAACAAAAAAAAAATCTTAAATTGCTTAATGTTATTGTCTTACTCAAGAGATAAAGGTCATTTGGCCAAAAAAAACAAAGAGATAAAGGTCTCCCAAAAAGGAAAAAGCAATAAATAGAAAATGTTTAAAAAGAATACGAGTATGTATGACCACCATACATTAAGTCATTAAATTGTTCCTCGAAAGAAAAAGTCATTATATTTTCATTCATGGTTTATTGAAATTTTTAAAAAATTAATTGAAGATGCTAAGTAAATAGGGTTATGATTTTATTTGTAGAGATATGAAAGACTCGCTACAATGAAATCGTATTACAATCTAATCTTATATTTATTCTACCATATCTACATTCTATTTTTTGGGTACATTTAATTTAATTTTTTTTTACATACCATATCTACATTTTAAACAAACAAATAAATTCTTTTTTTAGGGAAACAAACAAATAAATTAACTTACCCTAAAACTTGATTATTTTATGGTCCAGACACCATACACTTTATATTATCAATTATCAAAGATTTAATCCCGCACACCTTCCTTAGTATCAAAACATAATGTAATGATGAAATTGATTAATATTATTATTTACTTATATACTTTAATAAAGGAATGGGGACTTCACTCAAAAAAAAAAAAAAAAAAAAGGAATGGGGGGGCCATGGAATGTGCTTCAATGTCATTTTGGTGAGGCACAATTGCACAAAAAGAGAGGCAATTACTCTATTGCAATAGGGGAAAAAACACTAGTAAAACATGTTTGATATGTAACACAATTAACAGTTACAAAGGTTTAATTCTATGACTATATATATACCAACAAGTTCTGAAATTTGTATACAACATTAATTCAGTGAACAGAATACAACACAAACTCCCTTTAGGAGGAAAAACACAAGAGGAAAGTACTAGTTTTATGAAGAAAAATTACAAGTAAAAGAACAAGCAATCCAAAGATGGGGGGGAAGACAAGTAACATAGATTCACTGCAAACACAGGCTCCAAAGTGCTCAAAAACAAATACTAAAAAGCTTGGCATCAAAATGCAGCACTTTGAGCTTACTTACAAACTAGGGAGGCTAAAAAACATGAGTATGTGAAAATATATGCTCATGTAACACCATCCTTCCGTTCGAAAGCTTATGGAGCAGTAAAAAGGCTTCTCCAACAATTTCGGAGGAAAAAGAGGACGAGATGTCTTCTCCATCAAAAAGCTGGGTGACAAAAACATAAAACTGAAACACTAGGCTCTAGCAACGTATTAATGATATTATGTATGTTTCTTTCGGACATTCAGTTATTTCTTCTCACGAAAGCTATTTCAGGACTTGGGAAATTTTGAAAAATACTGTCATTTGTCATTGGTTTTGAGTTTGTCTTGGATCCTGGCTGAAGCCTCACCTGTCATGTTGATTCAAACAATACGATCCAATGTCAAGAGTCCATGCAGTGAAAATCAAAATTTCATGACAATAAAACAGAATAAGAATCTGAAGAAGTTCAGGAAAACATCACAATTCACCCTGAGATTTTTTTAATTTGATGAGATATCCGAATTTCATGGCAGTGAAACAGAATAAAAACACTTGTATTTTTCATAGACAAATGGTAATTACTTTGTTATCTATCAAAAACACTCTTACGGCTATAAAAATTTAACCATCCCTCTACCATCTAGCATTGGCAAATAATGACTTCAATATGATGATAACTTCATTTTAGCAAGTTAATCATAGGACAAACCTCGTATTGTTCAAGCAAGAATGCTAGCAAAGTCGCAATTCCTCGAGTGACAAATTTCTGGCAAACACAGGCACGTGTACCAGAACCAAAGGGCAGAAAAGCTGGATTCTCATTTGGATTATTCAATACAAATGAACCCCGTCTTTGGTTGATAAGTTCTTCAACAGGTCCTGAGGCAAAGAAAAACAATGAGAAAAGACCAAAATTATGGCATCATATAATCCCAGCTTAGTTTCTTATGAACTGAATGGTGAGATACAACTGAATGCAAACTAATCGAAAGTGTGATAAAAATGATAGGGAGTCACTTGTAATCTGCAATAGGTGTATTAATATGCTATAGTGCATAAATCAAAACACTGTTGTCCAAGACATGGAATAATAAAAATGACAATGTCACATAGCTTGGTGCTCAATAGGTAAGTAAAAGGTAGCATAACAACTCGGAATATAGAGACATTTGGAAAGTTAGAGTGGAACCTGCAAGTGGTATATCCTCGTTTAGTGAACCAGATATCTTTTCAGTAATTGACAGAAAACGATATGGATTAAATTTAGCAGCATCATTTCCCCAACAAGAATCATCCATCTGCACCAATTGTACAGGTACAACCAGTATTGCTCCAGCTGGGATGATTACACCAGACTTAAGCCTGAAATCTTCAAAACATAAAGAGAGGGAAATTTTATATCAGCAAACTTATAAGCAGTGTCTAAATTAAAGATAACAATCACACAGTAGCAAAATCTAATTCGATATACCATGTAGGAAGATGCAGCAGTTGTAGAACAAGAACGGACAGGAAAATGCCAAATAATGGCAAGACAATGATTGAAAATACAGACCCCATGAAGATTTAAGAATTTGATGAAAGATGTATTATAGTACAAGATTTATATATATAGCTTAAACAATCTTTTAAAGTAATATGTAACTTAGAGTTCCCGATAAAATGTCATAAAATTAAGGATTCTGGATCCTGAACCTACAAAACATATACATAAATAGAGATTTCCATGTAAAATCCAGCATGGTTAGGTATCAAAAGTACTTGTTGAAAGTATCGAAGGTAATTCTCATTTACTGATTTAAGGAAGATAAGAAAAATTATATCTAATAACAGATTTGCTGATTTTAACCTTCAAAAGGCAATGACTTACCATGTTTTAGAGAACATCTCTGTAGCAAAGGTCCAGATGGCATAAGACGAGCGGACTCATAGACAGTTGCCAACAATAAAGGCATCTTCTCTGTATCATGTTCATTGCTCGCCTCTGTACCTTTCCGAGCCATGATTATCTCCGAGTAAATCTGTAGGTTCAAATTCAAAAACAAATCAGTTGCAATCTAACTTCAGCGCAGAGTTGACTTTTTATTTCAACAAATAAATTACAGCAAAAAGCAATATGAGTGATACAGGGTCTTTTTAGTTCAGCATAAGTCTTCAAGTACTCGGGGTTAGGAGTCTCAAACTGGCAAAACAACTTTGCTCCAGAACACACAAGGTTAATCTGGGTTTTTTTTTTTGGCCAGAAATCTGGGTTCAGTTTCACATTCCTAAACATACTCTAACCACTTGGATGGCAACCTTAGACTAACTTCCCGGGGATTCTTGGTAGTGGTGAATGTGTTTGTAATCAGTACCGGACACTAGAGACCTTCTACACTTCTCTTGTGCTTATCCAAAACACCTCCTGCAGCAAGTATTGCAGGCATGTGGCAGCAAAATAAAGGGTGTTGTTAACTGGAATTGGGAAGCTACAATGGGCAATTCAGAGACTCAAGGCGAAGCACTCATCTCAGTGGTTCTGTGCATAGGATGGAATGCTACTGTCTACTGCATTCCACGAGAATAAAACAATGGGCTTTATGAGGAAACTGCAGGTTTTAGTTCAGTTATCTTTTGCAAGATTGTTGTAGCTGCTTGACTGTCCGTGGTCTATGGTCTGAGGAACATTGCTCATTAACCTGTTAAGAGAGATACTTATGGTGCATTTTTCTTTTTCGGCCCAAAGCTATGTATAATGGTTGGGGGCTAGATAACTCTAAGTTTGATCAGTTTTCCTTCTGTTTACTGTATTCTTTAACTTCATGTACTTCGTAACAGTTTCGACTTCAACAGCAGTCCTTTTATGGTGCAATTCTTATATCAGAGGAGTAAATGGATAATGATAGAAAGAAAGAAACAGGATTACTCATGCCTACCTTATGCTGTATTTCTGGGTGTGTAACAAGCCTCACCAACATATTATTGATCAAACCTCCTGTTGTTAAGCATCCATGAAACATCAGGCTCATAATATTGCCACAAGGTTCTTCTCTCGCATTAAAATGGCCACTAAGGTCTTTGAGGAAAAAGTTATCTGGCAAAAAGATGCTAGAACAGGATTTTGAACCAACTGTAGCCTCCATCCCAGCATTTGCGGTTTCATTATGAGAGATTGGATCCATGTGACGGTATGGCTTGTAACTTTTACTGTACTGCTGAACAAGATCTTGAGTCAGACATTTCAACTTAGTACATAATTGTTGATACCTCCAAAATCCTCGTTTCCAGAAGGGGGTAACACTATATGAGGCCCAAAAACAAGCATCCTTAGCAACCATTGCCAGGAGCTCCTCATAAATAGTTGCCTTAGATGAAGCAAAGAATGTGTCACCAAACAGTGTGGCTCCAAGAAACGTGAATGCCATATGCTGAGAAACCATTTTACAATCAATACTTCCCTTGCCGATAGTCTGGTGTAACCTTTCCATGATGCAATCCATAGCCTTGGTAGGGATCACATTTACTCTCTCAAGCAATCTTCCATTCAACTCAGATGCCAACGACTCTCTTCTCTTTTCCACCTTCTGATGATGCAGAAAAAAGAAGAAATCTTAAAATTATGCTTAGCGAGGGGTGGGGAAGAAAGAGAATGAATGAAGTATTCCATCATGCTATCAAAGTGAAGATTATAAAGGGAAGATAGGATTTATATGATCACTTCATTTTGTCCTATGCTAATGATTGCTTGTCAATAATCTTTTTATTGGAACAATTAGAAGAACAGATGAGTGTGGTAATTGCAGTTAGAAAGAATTTTAGAAGCATTTCAGATCTTAGAAGCAATTAGAAAGCAAATCTTTAAAAGGCAATACCAGTAAAGCAGGAAAATGCACAGAGAAACCACAGAATTACTTTTGCTCCCTCACTTCCTCCCTTAAAGAGCAACTACTAAATTACCCCCCTTTTTTTATACAATAAATTACCTTAATTAATGAAGAGTAAAGAATAAAGATGTGGAGTAGCTTGACTGATTTTGATGGTTTTTAAATAAGTATAGCCCCCATACAGCACACAATATAAAGTTCTTCTCTCCTCGCAGAATCCTTTATTTGCAAAAACAAAGAGCCAGCACCCATAATCCTTAACTTGCAAGAATTATGTGCTAGAACTCATATTAGATAAAAATTCTGCTAGTTTCTCATTCCCCATAAATGCACTTTTCTTTTAGCCACCAGAATCATAATTTTACCCCAGTATGGCCTTCCTAACAGAAAAACCTCCAGTATTGCCCAAATAACTGCAACTCCTCATCATCACAAGAAAATCAAGGGGTTTAAGGTCCCTATCCAAAAATAAATAAAAATTGTGATCTCTTCTTTGACTTTAACCATAAGCAATAACACAATTGGTTTTTTGTTTTTTTGGCAGTGTGCTACGGATGATGAAGATATTAATATAGCAATATTAGCATCCACAAATTGATTCATAAAATGGTTTCCTGGTGCAGGAGGCAGAATTAACAACACAAAACATAAGTTAAGTTATATTTGGTTACTTTTGCTGCTCTTTTTTTGTTTCTTTTTTTCTTTGGAAATAAATAAAAATCAAAGCATGGATCTGTATATAAAAGCAAATAATAGTTTTGAATATTTTAAACATTATTCAAATTTTTATGACAAAATGCCTTAATATACTACTATCATATTATCTTCAATTCAAGGACATTTAATATGATTTTCCCTTCTACCATTTGCTTTTGATTTTAGATCTTTGAGATAACAAAAAGAAATCAGTATAAACCAAATAGCAGAAGCAACATTAAATCATCATCCAAGCAGAGCTAAAATTGTTTGTACATGGTTTCCTAAAGAGGAACGCCTGTCCTATCAATAGGGATAAGCTTTAATCATCCATGACAAATTAACACACTTCTGTTCAACAAATTTAAAAAACAGCAGATAAACGTGTAGTGCAAGTACCTTATCGAAAGGGGAAGCAAAGAGGGTGGATCTTCCAAAGGCCAAACGGAAAGCCTTCCCAGTCAACGGCAGCTTATCATTAGCCTTCAACAGCATCTCTTTGATGAGTTGAGGGTCTTTGATTGAAACCAAAAGCTGTGTAGGACCCAACCATAACCTCACAACTGAACCATATTCTCCATGGGAATCTGACAAAAGCTCTGAGAAACGGAAAAAAACATAATTCGTACTTTGAATGGAAGATTTGACAAACCAAGAAGCACCGAGCTTCTAAAAGTCAATTACTATTTACTAACCATTTCTATTACTAACAACTATGGAAGTAAAGCTATTGAGTAGAAAATAGTAAGATTCATATAAACAAACAAAAACCCAGATTCCAGAAATTCAATTACTGATCATTTGCATTAAAAGGAAAAGAAGAACGATTTACTCGGAAGATTATACGGCAGAAAGACCAAAACAGTGAGCTAAAGTAAAAAAACCCAGATTTAAAAATCCAATAACTTATCAGTTGCATTGAAAATTATGAAATTTTCAAGAGAAAAGAAGTAGATTTCATTACCTGTGAGACTTTGCTTTGAGATGGTATTGAAATGGCCATAAAAGGAAGGACAAGGAGGCCCTGGGATTTTGCGACCCTGAGTCCATAACTTGAAGAGCTTAAAAAGCTTATGAGTAAGAAGAAAAGTGATTGTTATAAGAGAAATCCAAAGAAAAGCATTGATTTCCCAAACAGCATAGTCTCTAAGAAAACGAGAAGTCTGATCACAAGAAACAGAATCCCATGAAAGGAAGGAAAGAAAAGTGTTGGGATTAGAAGTAGTAATACATGGCTTCATTTTCTACACTACACTATTTTGTCATAAGGAAAAGGAAAAGTTTTAGCGGAAAATTTATGGGTTTTGATGGGATTTTTAAAAGGAAAAAGAATAAGATGTTGCTTCAAAGTTCACAGTTTTCCTGTTAAAAATGGTTTTGCTTCTATTTTTGACTTTTGAAGAAAGAAAATTTTCTAGGTGGGAGGTTTGTTTGATTGATGGGAAAATAATATGGCAAAGCATGTGCCACTTGGGGAGACGTGGGGTCCAATAACATGTCAACATGGTTCATGGGATTTTGTTTTTTTGGCCAAAAGAAAATACTAATTTATTTAGTAAGAAATGAAATGAAATTTACCAATTTACATTTTTTACTTTAAAAAAAATGTGTTAAGGTGAGAGATAAGGGCAAAGAAATGTTGTCGGCAATTGTTGGGTCACATTCACCATCAGCAACCTACGAAGTTTGGATTGGCCTGTCAAGTGTCAAGGCAAATCCGAGCCAAGCAATCAAGTATGGGACATGAGCAAGACCAATTCAATAAGGCTGGCTATTAAGGTCACTTATTAGAGGTGATAAAGTTGAGTAGTTAAACAAAAGGTTTCGAATAGTCTATTTAAATATCATATTTATGAATAGTAAAAAAAAAGTGATAAAAATGAATTTGAAAATGAAGAATCTATTGGTGTAAAAAAAATAAATTGAAGAATCTATTTGAAAAATCTAAAGGGAGAGGCTATAATTTAAGAAAATTTCGAGGTCTAAAAAACCTGAATTTTGAATTCAAATTTATTCGACCAACAAAAAGAATTCAAACTTAATATATTCAATAATTCTAGTATTAGAAAGTATAAATTATTAATTTACCATGTCAAAAACTGAATTTTGAATTCAAATTTAACCAACAAAAAGAATTCAAACTTAATATATTCAATAATTCTAGTATTAGAAAGTATAAATCATTAATAATTTACCATTAATAAGAGATAGATAAGAGTGTTGAAAAGTAAGGGTCCGTTTGGCATTGTTTTTGTTTCTGTTTTTTTGTTGCCAATTTTCTGTTTTTGGAAATAAAACAGTGAAAACATGTTTGACAGACTGTTTATGTTTTCAAAAATTTTGGAAACAGAATCAGTGTTTTGGAAAAAAGTGGAAGTAAGAATTTTGTATTTTCATGTTTTTCCAAAACACTTTCAAAACACAGAAACACATTGATGAACAGTAACAGAAATACTTTTTTCACCATTTTTTTTACTTTTTATTTAAAAACATGTAACAAAAATGTATATATCCAAACATGTTTCTGTTTTCAAAAAATTGACAACGTAACAAAAACAAAACGAAAACGAAACAAAAACAAAAAACAGAAAAACGAAAACGATGCCAAACGACCCCTAAACAATTTAATTTTTTTTTCAGTTATTTATAATTACATATTCTTTTACATAAACTCTAAAATAAAAATTATCGGTCCACAATTGATTCAAATTAGAAAATATCCAAACCCCAATGGAAGAATTTTGGTTGATGAGAGCTTATTTAATGCCTCATTTGACACTTTGACAAAGATTCATGTGATAGGGGCATAGGGCCAAAACCAAAAGCAAAAATAATTGATATATGTAGGATTTTTTTTTTTCGCTCAGAAGATAATGTAAGATGGAAAACATCTTTTATTATTCACCAAAAAACTCTGGCAAAAAAGAAAATCATCAAAAAGAGAAAACATCTTTTATTTCATCAAAAAAACATCTTTTAACTTTTTTTCAACCTTTTTATAATCACATTAAATTTTGATTAATTCAGATTCACTTCGAGTTTATTCATACTTCTACTTCTACGACAAAAATCTTTCAACATTTATTTTCTTTATTAATTATCACAAGACTTGAAAATCAAAATTAAAACTTTGTTTGAGGGACACAAAAGCTCCTTCTACTCAGGAAATTGTGATTTCTTTTTTTATTTAATGAAATTTGATGAAAATACTTCATAAAATTTGAAAAAAAAAAATAGTTGTAGGTTGATCTTATAGAGGGGAAGGGAGGTGGGAGAGAGAGAGAATACAATAGAACAATCGAGGTAGTGAGATATATAGGGTAAAATGGCAATTATCAAAATCTCATTTCCTTCAAAATTTTTTATTTTGATTTCCTAAAAATTCATAAACAAACATGTTGTATTCAATTGACTATATATTGTCTATATCTCCCAAACAACTTGCAACCGATGTTTGAGTCTGACTTGGGAGGCGGCCTTGATAGGAAACACCTAACAAATTTTGTTCTGAAATTTATTTATTTACTATTATAAATATACTAGTATAAAGTAGTAGTAATAAATCTTGAACTACTTTTGGTAACCCCCCAAAAAACTCGAGTATTTGATTGCACCCATCAAATTGATAGAATGTTATTTTTGGCTTTAGCACGAAGAAGAGCTTGCAGTTTTGCTGGTTTATGACTTTATGTTTAACGTGGGTTCTTCTTCCTGGGTGCCGCTCTTTCTAATTTCTCATTATTTTTCTAAACAACAGTCTAAATCCGCTTTTTATTATTATTTAAAAGAGAATCTTTTTTCATGAAAAAAAAGAAGAGAATCTTTTATTTAAAATCATTAATTTTTGTTCCTTGCTTTTTTTTTTTGGGTGAAAAGTTCCTTGCTTTTTGAAAATGATGATATAAGTACTATTTCATCCAAAGGCCAAAACAATGTTTTTTATTCCAAAATTAAATACATAATAATATATAATGATTTTGAAAATGATGAAATGCTAATATTCCTTCTTATTTAACCTTTTATATTTTGCCGAAATTCGAGTTCGTAAACTTGCAAATAATTTGATCATGTGCCTAGTTTTGGAAGTAAAAAAAAATTAAGACCACCTTTTACTGTATATATATATATATATATATATATATATATATAACACGTGTGGTAGTTGATGAATTTCGACCTAAAACAAAAAAGAAGACAGTTGTTTGATGAATGAATCAAAGGGGTTTTTTTCTTAGTAATTTAATTTAATTAGATAAAGTTTGATCACAAGTCACGAGATGCTCAAAATCATGGAACTTCTTACAATGTATAGCAAATGATTTCTGGAATATTTTTTAAATATATATATATAAAAGCAAAAATGCAATGAGTTATGTGCGAGAAAGCTTAGTGCAAGCTCAAAAGAAAAAAAGGCAACATAACTCACATTTGGCTAGTCCGGTCCGATGTAAGAGATGAGGTTGCCTTTCTTTGTCAATCTTGGTTCAATTAAATAGGTACGTTCTTATGATATTTTAGAAAGTAGATTATGAAAAGGCAAAACCTTGAGATTTAATTCGGGTCCTAATATTTGGTCATTTCTTAAGGGGTTTACCTTTTAAGATGATTAATTAAATAGGCGATTATTCATTCAAAGCAGATTCTGTGAAAAATAGGCGATGGAACATAGTTGGATAAATTAATTACCTTTCAACCATCGAATGATATTGTGCCAGATAATGTATTAGTGGGAGAACTTATAGATCATGAAGATCATACATGAAATGATGATTTAATTTATAACTTATTCTTTGAAGATGATGCAAAAAGCCATTTTGGACTAGATTTTTTTGGGGGGCGAAAAGCCATTTTGGATTAGATTGAGTTTCAGGCTAATGGCTAACAAGTTGTGTTGAGTCTAGTCCAACAATTGTTTATATGGCGAAGCACGTAATGTTCATTACCAAACAAGTCAAGCTTGATGAATATCAAACTCAAATTAATTTCCTTTTTCAATTATTGTGCTCTTTTTCCTTTCTTAGTTTATTTGTTGTAGATGGTTTTGCTATATACGAAGGTTTAGTAGAGCTTAAAGGAACGGACATGGAAAAAAGTTCTCAACTTGAAACTATTTCTATACCACCCCCTCCACCTTTAACTAACTCTTCTCCGTCTCCTATTTTAGCTAATTCTCCTACTTCTAAACCTTCTTTTTTTAGCAATAAGACGATAGAAATATATACTAAAAACACAAACAGAGTTTGATACATATCACTATACTTAAGATAAGTAAATAAAACTAACACACTTGACAGATATCCTCATTTCCAATCTTCTACCCGAAACATCAAAGGATAAAAGAGGATCATCAAAAGCCAAAATTGGAGGTTATGAACAAAAGGATTTAGAAGTAACAACATAATTAGCTAATCTATCACCTATAGTGTTTGCTTTCTGATAAACAAAACATAAACTGGATACAACAAAAGATGATGCCAGACTAAGGATGTCATTCTTGAGAGCCTGCAGATGAGTTGGAGCCAGGTCCTCCCTGTTTTGGAATAAACAAAGTAGCAGTAAAGGAATCAGTTTCAATCTGTAGATGGGAAATATGTGAATCCTTTGCCATTTTCATTCCAATCTTAATAGCTTGTAATTCTGCAATCATGTTAGCAGTAATTCCAAGATAAGTCGAAAATGTTGTAACCATATTTCCATAAGAATCACGAATAATTCCCCCACATTCCACAATACCAGGGTTAGAAGAGCCATCACAGTTTAGTTTAAAGAAATTCAAAGGAGGTGGTTTCTATGAAATCCAAATAGATTTGTTCTTATTACTATCATAACATAATGGTTTGTCAACAGAAAAATGAAGTAAGTAGAACAAAATCTTTTGATGAAGTTCATTTTCAGAAATCAAAGCATGATTAAAAAGGGAATCATTTCTGAAAAACCATAGAAGCCATAGGATCATACTAAGCCAACTATCTTGAGGAATCCACTTAATTCCTAGAGGAAAATAAGTATGAGATTGGTGTATAGATATAAGAATTAAGGTGAAATGAATATGATTTGGTTCCCACCTATGACTTAAATATTTCCTATGCATATAATAATGAGGGCAATAGTTAATTTGACCGAGACTTGTTGAGTTATGTTGGTAAGAGAGGATTGTTGTATCGTGGTGCAAGTGGTGGCTGGTATGATAGACATGGTGCCGTTGAGAATTTTGAAACAGAAAATAAAAAATTAAAAGGGTTGCTTGATCGAAGAAGAAAAAAAAATTGTTTTTCAAATGGTGTTAGAATTGATGGCTCTGATACCATGTAAAGGCTTGAAAGGATTGTGTTATTGATGTATAATCAGTATTTATACAGAGGGTTACAAGGAGGTTTACAAGATATTGATAAGCTATACAATAGCTAAGATTACAAAGAGATAAAGATATAGTTAAGATGAAACTCTAGTTGATAGATTAGCCTTATCAATAATATGCGAGATATCTTCAGGTTGTTGACAAAAATGACAATTGGCAGAAAGAATAATAGTTCTATTGCTAAGAAGGGTAACAGTAGGTAATCTATCATGAGCCAAAAGCCATAATAAAAACTTCTCTTTTGGTAAGGTTTTCTGTTTCCATGGAAGGGGAGGATGGATAATGTGAGAAGCTTTATACATCAAGGATTTGTAAAGAGAGGCAGTGGTGAACTTTCCATGCTTATCCAAACTTCAACATGGTATATCATCATAAGATAATCGAGAAGGAATAGAAATACCAATAATCTGATCAAAGACTATGGGATGGAGAATTGTAAGCACTGGTGTAAGATCCCAATAGTTATTATCCTTATTAATAAGGTCATTAATAGAAAGATTACTTAAATTAATAGGAATAGGTGCATTAATAAGATCAACAATCTTATTGATACCCATCCAAGTATCATACCAAAAATTAATATAGTTCAAGTTGCTAATTCCTGATATTATGAGAAATAAGAGGAATACATTCAAGCAATCCGGATCAAATAGCAGAACATCCTGCTTTCATATGAGCATTAAGGACATTAGAGTCAGGATAATATTTGTCTTTTAAAACACAAGCTAAAAGACTCATAGGATTAGAGAGAAGTCGCCAAATATTTTTTGCTAGAAAGGCTTGATTAAAAAAAGACATAGAATGAATGCGAATCCTCCAAGTTCAAATGTAGAACAAACAAGCTTCCAACTAACATAAGGAGTTCTATTACCCTCAATTGAATAATTCCAAAGAAATTTCCTAAGGAGAGTATTAAGTTTTTTAATGAAAGAAGTTGGCAACATGAAAATTGACATGGTATAAATAGGAATTGCAGATAGAATTGCTTTAATTAAAGTAAGTCTACCAGCGTATGATAAATACTTGTTAACAGAGTCGAGATTGAACAAGAATTCTGGTGTGAAAGCTTAGCATAATTTCTGTATTGAGAGTACAAAACTATATAGTACAGTTTGTTGTTATATGGATAAATACAATAATGCAAATAAATGATAAATACAATAGCTGAAGTATTTGAATCTAACTATCTCATCTTCACAATCTTATCTAGTAGTTGCATTTGAATTTGAATTCAAATGCTCTCTGACAATACTCCCCCGCAAGATGGAGGATCCATCAGATTAGATCTTGAAGTCGTTGGTGAGACAAAGCTTTTGTAAGTGCATCAGCTAATTGAGATGTGGAGGGTATGTGTTGCACTGTCAACTTCCCTTGGCTGACTTTATTGAGTGGAAAACTGGGTTAACACAAGTATAGGTTGCACCGAGGTTATCGCATAAAATAAGAGGAGGAGGAACTGGTGATCTTAGGTGTAGCTCAGAAAGCAAGGATTGAATCCAAGCAACTTGTGATACAGTAGCTGCAATGGCTCGATATTCTGCTTTTGTAGAGGATCGAGCAACTGTGGTTTGTTTTTTTGAACTCCTTGAAACTGGTGTTGAGCCAAACTTGATCACAAAGGTTGATGTTGATCTTTTGTCATCGGGATCACCAGCCCAGTCTGAATCGGTGTAGACTGTTAGATTGAAATTCTTCTCTTTGTTAATATTGATGCCATGAAACATTGTACCTTTGAGATACCTAAGGACTCTCTTCAATGCAGCAAGATGTGTCTGCGTTGGTTTGTGCATGAATTGTGATAATCTATTCACTGCAAATGAAATATCAAGTCGGGTTAGACTTAGATTTTGTAAGGACCCAGCTATTTTCCTGTATTCCTCGGTATCAGTAGCTGTTGTTCCATCATTAAGTTTCAAAGCTGTAGTTGTAGACAATGGAGAATTTGCTGCCTTAGCACCTGCCATATTAGATTTCTCTAGAATTTCAGCAATATATTTGTGCTGAGAAAGAAATAGACCTCGAGTAGTTGGCACAACTTCAATGCCAAGGAAGAAATTCAAGCTTCCAAGATCCTTTAAAGAAAATTTAGCTGATAAATCATTAACAAAGGAAGTGAGAAAGCATTGCTAATTTCCTGTAACTATAATATCATCTACATAGATGAGCATGAAAGCAAGGACTCCATCTCTATGATAGATGAACAAAGAATGATCAGCTTTCGAATTTATGAACCCATACTGTAGCAAGAAAAAACTAAGAGCTGAATACCATGCACGAGGAGCCTGCTTTAATCCATAAATTGCCTTCTTTAATTTGCACACAAAACCAGGTTTCGTTTTGTCATGAAACAGGGGAGGCTGAGTCATATAGACTTCCTCATCAAGCTGCCCTTGTAAGAACGCATTATTTACATCAAATTCATGTAATGGCCAGTTATAAGAAACTGCCAAGCAGAAAATTGTCCTCACCGTTACAGGTTTCACAACAGGACTAAATGTCTCATTGAAATCCAGACCAGGTCTTTGTGTAAATCCCTTTGCAACCAGATGAGCCTTGTACCTTGAGATTGATCCATCAGGATAGATTGATCCATCAAGATTTCTTTTAATCCTGAAAACCCACTTACATTTGACTATCGTTCTATTTGATGGTGGTGGAACCAGCTGCCAAGTCTCATTTTTGTGTAATGCATCAAGTTCTTGTAACATTGCATTTTTCCAGTCAGGATATTGAACAACCATGGTAGCACTGGAAGGCTCAATAGAAGTAAGAAGTGGATGCTTAGTTGCCAAAAACAGCTTCTTAGGTTTGAAGATGTTGTTTTGAGACCTTGTGATCATTTTATGTGTTCTTTGCGGTACATGATTAGTAGGAACAATAGAGTTCAAATGCTCAGGTGTACTTGTACCAGAATTCAAATGTGTTACCTGTGTTCCCCTGTTGGCACTGGGAGCTAGCACAGTCGAGTTTGATGGAGTATGAGCATTCTGCAAGTTTGTTGGTTGAGAAAGAGACACTGAGGTAACAACATGAACTTCTGACTGTGAATCCAAGAGTGACATTGTGTTAGATGTCGAGGGGAGAGTAGAAGTCATTCTACTAAATGGGAATTGGGACTCATCAAACAAAACATGTCGGGATGTATAAACTCTTTGTGTTTGAGGTTCAAAACAGTAATAGGCACTTTGATTTTTGGAGTAACCAAGAAAAACACAGGGTTTGGATTTGGGTTCTAGTTTGTGAGAACTGTAAGGTTTAAGCCATGGATAACAGAGACACCCAAAGGCTTTAAGTTTGGTGTAATTCGGTGCTTGTTTAAATAGTTTCTCAAAAGGGCTTATGTTGTTCAAAACTGTGGTAGGCAAACAATTTAGCAGGTAAACAGCTGTGGAGAAGGCATGAGACCAATAAATTAGTGGCATAGAAGCCTGATGAAGAAGAGTTAGGCCAGTTTCAACTATGCTTCTGTGCCTTCGCTCAACAGTAGCATTGTGCTCGGGTGTGTAGACACCCGCTTTTGTCTCATATCCTTCAAAATGAATCAATTTAGTTTTTGGCATTAGGATCTCCCAGGGGCATTGTGGTCATTTGCACATTCAGGGGCATTTTAGTCAATTAATAGCCCATTTTAACTTCTTGGTAGGTTAGTCCTTTTGTTAAACCATTTGCTAATTAGCATTTAGTTTTGTTAGATTGCATTACTAATTAGGCATTAGCATTCATATTAGCAATTAGGCATTAGCAGTTTAGCCATTTACCTTATATGAAATCATGTTAGTAATATAATTTGATTTATATTAGTTAATTGGACAAATCCTTCATTGCATTGATAAAGTTTACATCTAAATAGAAGTTGCATTATAGTCATTTTTGGTTAACTGGCTTTTTGTAATTATGTGTCATTTGATTGACTTCATAAGTTATAAAATTCAAAAAATCACAAAAAAGAGCTTTTATTTACTCATTTTGCATATTCCTTTTCCTTTCCTACTTACAAAAAATACCAAAAAGAAGTCGTATTTTGGATTAGCTCATTTGGGCTCTCCTTTGTTTAAAATTGGCCCATTTACTTTAAGGTTTTTACTTTGGACCTTTTTGCTTGGGTCTTTCTTTTACTTTTTGGATTTTGTCTTGGGTCATAATTTGTCAAAGCTCATTTCCCTTTTATCCCATTTACAATATATATAGTAATGCTAAAAGAAGTAAATTAGTTGTGCTTTCTTTTTTGCAAAATATACCATAAGGGTGTTTTCATTCACATTTACAGAAAGACAAAAGTACATTTTCTTTTACATCTTTGCATTTTCGAGCTCAAGGCAATCTTGAAATGGATGGTTGTACAACCTACAACATGACCAATGGGTCCGGTCCTACTAAAGTCCAATTCTTTTTCCCCTCAATTCCTGTCAAGAGAAAAGAGTTACATTAGACAATTACATAGGGGCATTTCATGCATACTCAAGCCAAAGACATTCGCATATCATTCTAGTTTAGCTACATACATTAGCACTGTTCAACAATCTCAATTTTTCATTTAAGCAAACAACAATCTTGCATTTCAATGTTTTGCATACAATCTTTGGCAAAAAAGAGGAGTGTGACGCATTTGTTCAATCTTAGCAGCATACATAGTTTAGAATTTTTATAGGCATTCAAAGTAATTTAGCATGGCATCTTCAACAAGCAGAACCAAAATGTATGATAGTCCATTTTAATTCAAATTCATGCACTTCAAACTTGACTTAGAAATAATTACATTGCACTCTTAATCAAGCACAAATTGTCATTTTAGCTAGCATTTCAAGCATTCGCATTACATCATTCTTTTTCAACAACACGGTTGCATTGCATCAAACTCCAATGAACTCTTCTGCAGCACCTTTTACCAACTCACTTTGCAATATTCTTCCATTAAAAAGACGGACCATTTTCTCATAATATATTGGCATCCATTGCATAGCATTAGGTTCATTCACACGCATTTCTACTAATTTATAGAAAGCAAAAACAGAGCAACCATCCATACATTTTCAGTAGACAAACATTTCAAGACAGGAGTCAGCATTTAATCGCAAAGGTCCATGGTTTAAATAGAATGACCCCAAGTAGTGAAATCTCAATTTCAAGAGTTACAGAGGGAAAAGAAAAATTCACCTTAATTTCCAATGGCCAGCTCAGCAACAAACATCACCTGCAAAGAAAAGAAGGGACACGTGAGAAGTAAATAACAGCCCACAGCCCACAAAGGACGAGTGTAGAGCATATTTACTTACTTGGTGCACACACTCACATGGGAGGGAGACATTCACGCGGGTTGAATTGCCAGTTCCCACCTGCATAAACAAACAAAAAACAGAAAATTAGCGGGCAGGTAAAGAAAAAATAAATAGGGGAGGCCTGGCAATAAAAGGAGAGGACAATTACAATAGTGGAGGGGGGAGTGCTAGGGTTTGAGGGAGGAGGCGGTTAAGGTAAAAAAAAAAAGAGGAGGCTACTTTTAGGAAAAAGAAAAAGAGAAAATTAAGTTTTAGGAGGAAGGGGAGGAAAAAAAACAACGAAAAAATCCAGGGGATAGTTTTAGAAAGGACAATAGAAGGAGAGGCAGTAGGGTTTTGGGAAGGAAGTTGGAGGTTTTAGAGAAGTTTAGGGTTGAAGGAAAAAAGCTTTGGAAGTTCTTAGCTCTTCATTTCACCATAACACCAAAAAATATACAAGAATATACAAAAAATGGGGAAAGCAGAGGGTTTTAGAGAAGGATTGGAGAGGAAAGAGGCTAGGTTTCAGAGGTTTCGCCTTGGGATTTGTAGGTTCGTTTGGTGGAATTAAATTAAGTCTTCAAGGGAGAAAATGAAGTAGTTTAGCTCAAGTCACCGCCGGGATTTAGAGGATTTAGGTAATGTTAAGATCCGTTTGGTGGTTAGATATAGAGAAGGGAGGTGAACAACATAGCTTGACATCAGAGGGACCCGACGGCGGGTTAGAGAGAACAGAGGGTCATAGTTTTCATTTGGGTTGGCTTAGATTCGTTAGGTTTTAGGCTGGTTTTCGGAGATTTGATGGCAGATTCGACTTTAGGGTGAGTAGAGGAAGTCATCTGGAAATTTCGAGCTCGATTGGCGTTGGAAAGTAACTCCGACGCGGTGGCTCGTGGTGGTCCGGGAAGCGGTGGTGATTTCCGACGGGTGGTGGCGACGGTGGCTTTTAAAAGGAAGAAGAAGAAGTTCAACACAAAGGGAAGAAGTTTAGTATTTATAGTAAACCCTAAAAGCCCATAGCCTTGACCCGATTGGTTTGACAGATCTGCGGGCCGACCCACCTCAAGTAAACTCTCTAATTTGACTTCGATTTGTTCCCTATTTTTTTTTTCGCATTTAGGTCCTTTAGGTGTCATTCATTTCAATCGAGTCAAATAAGTTATCATAGTGTTCATTTAAGTTTCCAATTTACTGTAATTGAGTCCTTTTAGTCAGATTTCAGTGCAATAGAGTCCCTACAGCTTTAGATTTAAGTTAATTTAAGGTTTTTAATTTGTTAATAATTAAGTTCTTAGTTTCAATAAAATTGGGATAGTAAAATTTGGTCACCTGCATTCACGTTTAAATTTTCATTTATAGTTGCTGCAAGTATAATTTGTCATGTAGCTTCAAGAAAAATGATCCCGTGATGGGAAAGGAGGACGGCTCATTCATGCGTGTCTGAGTTTGTGCGCCTTCTCCTGGAGGCTTGGAAATTTCCGGAGGTCGTTTACCATTCATTGGGAGGCGGCCAAAGGTGTTCCTCGTATAATTGAGGGGTAAATTAAGATCCAATTGGACTTTCATGCATCATGTGCATCCATGTGCTCAAGAGTCTAGTGTATCAATAAGTTAAGAATCATAGAAGAAAAATCTAAAAAGGAAAAGAAAGAAAATGGGATCAGTCAGAAAAGTAAAAAGGTAGTCAGCAAAAGTAAAATGGTAAAAAAGTAAAGAGTAAAGTGATAATCAGAGTGATTAGAAAAGAGTAAAATATTAATGGTAAAGAGTAAAGAGTAAAGTAAAGAGAGATCAGTAAAAAGTAAAATGGTAAAGAGTAAAGTAAAAAGTAATCAGTAAAGAAAAAATGGTAATTAGTAAAGAGTAATAGTAATCAGTAAGAAGTAATGGTAATCAGTTAGAAAAGTAAAAGGTAATCAGTGAAAAGTAAAATGGTAATTAGAAAAGAGTAAAAAGGTAATCAGTAAAAAGTAAAATGGTAATTAGTAAAAAGTAAAAGAGTAATCAGTAAAGAGTAAAGAGTAATCAGTGAGGAAAAAATAGTAAAGATAAAGAGTAAAGAGTAAAGAGTAAAGAGTAATCAGTAAAGAAAAAATGGCAAAGAGTAAAGAGTAATTAGTAAAGAAAAATAGTAAGGAGTGAAGAGTAATCAGTAAAATGGTAAAGGATAAAGAGTAATCAGTAAAGAAGAAAGGTTAAAGAGTAAAATATTAAGCAGTAAAAAGTAATGGCAATCAGTAAAGAATAAAATAATGACTAGTAATCAGTAAAGAGTAGAGAGTAATATGTAAAATAGTAATCAGTAATTCAGTAAAAAGTAAGTAAAAATGGTATTTAGTAATTTAAGTTGAAAGTAAAATTTTTAGTATTCAGTAATGCTTAAAAAGGAAAAGTAAAGTAAGAAAAGGGTAAAGAGGGATATTCAAACAAGGAAAATGAATAAAACAAAAGAAACAGAAAAAGTCAGTTTTAAGAAAAAATAGTTTTGAAGGCATGAAAATATTTAAGCATAAAGACAACCAATTATAGAAACCCACAGTTAATTCTAGACTAGTCAGTGCCGTCTTTTGACGAGCGTCGTGGGGGTGCTAATCCTTCCCCACGCGTATTAAGCATCTTATTCTTGACTGACAATTGGTATAGGTTTCCCAACATGTATTTTAGATAAGAGGCCGATCAAAGCTGCAGTTATCCCTTTTATTCTTTCAGCAATCGATTACTTTCTCAGGGCTTAAAGATCACTTAAGAACAAAGCATTAAGAACAGTTAATTTTACACACATGCCTACAAAGTAGAACCATACGAAGAACAATTTCTCGGCCTCCGATAGACAAATACCCATCAGGCTGCGATCAAACAAACCTGATTCGCTACAAACAATCAAACTTGAGTGGTCAATTCTAAGCTTGATCTAGCCATAGATCTTCCTCTTACATCGTTAGTGGCCACATAACTCAAATAAGATTCAGAATCATAAAATAAAACAGGGTTTTGACTACTATCATCAAGAACTTAACACAAAATTATAAGTATAGAAATCTCATAATGATCAATTGATTGAATTCACCAAAGAATTCACCAGAGGCATAAGAATACTTACAGTAATAGGGAGGAACGATTTCTCCTCCTTGAAAACCTAGGGATGATGCACCCCTCTATGGCTAGAGAGGGTGTCGACTTCCCCCTTCTAAAACTAGAGAAAAACCTAAAACTAAAGAAAGGTCGAAAAAGAGAATTAATTAAAATTTGTGAGGTGTAAAGTTGTGTGATTTGTGATACAAGAGGTGGCTATTTATAGTGGAGGAATAAGGGGTAGGACGGTTTAGCTTTGACTTGCACTCCAAGTTGGATTAGATGCCATCCTAGAGTAGAATCCAAGTCAAAAGAGGATTCTGGAATTTTCTGGATTTCTGCAGAAACTTCGACTTGAAATTCGGGCTTGAAGATGGCAGATCTGGGCTTTGCACTTTAAACGAAAGTTGTAGAGCTCGGAGTTAGCTTTCCAACGGCTACTCATGGGCTTAAAACGAACATCTGAGCAGAAAGTTATGGTCTTTCTACAAAGACTGCGCTGAAACCGGGCTTATATCGCAAATCTGCGGGATTATGCGGGATTTGGATATTCTTTTGGATATTAGGCCTACAAATTGAGATTTTAACTCCAATTATAGGTTTAAATGGGCTGAGTATATTCTCATATAAATTATCCTAAAATCCTCAACTTCAGGGCTTCTTCTGAGCTTGGCTTCAATCCTTTGCAAATAAGGTCCAAATCTTCAATTCTTACTTCTTGAATTAATTCTTCAATTGTCTTCAAATCTTCAAAATATCTTCAATCACGAACTTCGCATCTTCAAATCTTCATTCCAAATGGCTAAATCCATAGTTGAGTAAAAAGTCACTAAACTAGCTCCAAAAAGAGTGAAAAACAATAAGTTTTCACTTTTCTTGTCTTCAAGACCTAAAAACACAAATACTAGCAAAATAGGGTAAAAACATATATAAAAATGGCAAAAAGTATATAAAAATAGCTATAAAAACATGCATAATTTTAGCTCGATCATATTTTCCCCAACACTAAATCTTTGTTAGTCCCTAGCAAACTAGTGTAGACAAACAAAAATTAAGATTTAAGATAATGAGTCTTGTTCAAATCTTTTGAAAAACTTTGAATCACATACATATATCAAGGATCAATTCAATTATGAAATCAGAATAACAAAGAATATTAAGAGTATCCAATTCAATAGATCAACATATAGCAAGCATCCTTATTCTTAAGTAACCATAATCAAAGTAGCTCTAATCACTTATCATTTATCACAACTATAACTACTTCTTCCTATAAGCTTATGTCTTCATCTTTATATCCACTACTCAAACAATTGCATATCATGAATACAAATCAAAAATTTCGCATGGGTTATAATAGTTTTTCAAAGGGTAATTATTTTAGAAAAGTGAGGTTACTAACCTCAAAGTGTTCATGCTTAGGGGTTACTAATGCCCTTTATTTTAATTTTTGTGAGGCTACTAGCACTCTAGAGGGACAATACTTCTGCCGATCCATGCCTCTTATCCTCTTCCCAAGGGTTACTAACTCCTTTTGTTTAAAGAGAAGAGTGACAACAATGGATTTTTTTTTTAATTTTTAAGGGCAGAAGATATCTCTTCTCCTCTTGCATAAAAAACACTTTCTTTTTTTAAGAAAAATTTTTAAACTACCCTTCTTATATGATAGTCCCCCACACTTATTTTTGACATATTCATAAAATACTCTCATAAGTGTAGTTTCAATAAAAATTAAACATAAGTTCTAAAAATAGGCAATCATAGAAATAATCTATGGTAAGCAATTATCACAAACTTCAATTATACCTAATCTAAGAAATAAGATATCATACTATAAATCAATCAATGAATCAATCATTCTTAAAAATTTAAAGATATCATCAATCAAAAATCAAATCAATAACTCAATATAAGCATATTAAAATCAAAATTTTGTCAAAATTTTTGAAAAAATTATACCAATTTTCTATGCAATTAGACTCACTCCCCCACACTTAAAAGATACATTGTCCCCAATGTATAAACAAGCGTGGAAAATCAAAACAAAAATAAATATGCATCTTTAAAATCTAATTAACCTATGTAACCTATATCTATATCTATATGAATCGCATATCAAAGAAAAATCAATCAAAGCATTGCAGGAAAAATTAAATGGAGTTAAGGTTTAAGAAAACTTAGGGGTTTAGTCCAAGTATAACCTCCATTCGATTTCTTCATATTGGTGAAAAGCTCCATTCGATTTCTTCATATCGGTGAAAAGCTCCTTTTTCTCCTTTGGTATGGAAATCCTAAAAAAGAAAAGAAAAATAAAACAAAGAAAAATTAAGAGTTAGTAAAAATATTGGGTTGCCTCCCAATAAGCGCCTTTCTTTAAGGTCTTTGGCTAGACTGCCTTAAAGAAGGTTATTCTCTAAGGGTGAAGGAAGTTTGGGTGTAATCCTTCAACAGGTCCTTGATAACTCTACTTTCTTCAATGATTTTGATAGTTTCAAGTTGAATTTTATCAAGACTTGAAAAGATCAAAGCAACATGATTTGGCAATGGCATGGTTGGGACCGGTGGTGGCATGGTATTGCGCACGGATGACATGGTATAGGCCGGGCATAGGGCATGGACAAGACCGGGCTTGGCATGGTGATGGCTCGGTTGGAAGCTTGCATGACCGGTTGCGGAGTGCTGGTGGCGTGGCCTGGTGCGGTCATGGCCTGATATGGCGTGGATGGATGCGCGGAAGGAGCGGACAAGGCCGGGCAGGCGGTGCAAGTGGCACGGCTGTGGCTTGGCAGGGCTGGGTAAGTGGCGCAGCAGGGACCTGGCTCATCCGGGCATGTGGCGCGGCAAGAGTTGGTGTCGTCCGGATGCGAGGCTCGGCTGGCCGAGCTGTGGCCGGGCTAGGCGCACTGGCTTGGGCTGTCTTGACCGGTGTTGGCCAACCATGTGATGTCGATGGCCGGGCTATGGCCAGGCAAGATGGCTTGTGCGGCACGGGCTTAGCTGGGCTGAGTCCTTGAGCAGCTTCCTTCGGTGTATTGGTTAACATCTGGGTAAAATTCTCCAATATCTCGTATATGTCAGTATAGCTGTGATCGAAGAGGGGAATATAGATGAGAGTGTCGACAGACAATCTATCAGAAGCTCTTAATCCTTTGTAGAAGTTTTGAGCCAACCTTCTTGGATCATAACCATGATGAGGATGAGCAGCACATAGCTTCTTAAACCTTTGCCAAAATTGGGGAAAATTCTCCACTTGGAGTTGAAGAATGCTTCCAACTTTAGTTCTATGTTTAAGATCTATATCTTGCTTCTTGGTTGAATTGCTTGGTTGATCGATCTTCAGGGATGGTTGAACTTCTTTGTTGTTGACTTCTAGCTCCTTCTTGGCTTCTTTTGCTCGATCTTTCTTCTCTTCCAATGCTTCATATGCGGCATCAGGAGTTCTTTCAATGGCTCCTTTCTTAACAAACTTAGAACTTATAACATAAACAAAATTGTTAGATTTCAAAGGCACTTGAGATGAAATTCTAGGGTGGATGACTTCACCATCGAATTCCATGGTCAATGAACCATTGAATACATCAATTTTGGTATGAGAAGTCTTTAGAAAAGGTCTTCCTAATAAAAGAGGACATTGATCTTTCGAATATTCCATATCCATGATGAATATGTTGATAGAAAAAATCAAATGCTCAACTTTAATTAAGATATTCTCTAAAACACCTTTGGGATAAACCAAAGATCCGTCAGCTAATTGCAGAATAACATCAGTATTCTTCAAAGGACCAAGATGTAAAGATTTGTAGAAAGAATAAGGCATCACACTTAAAGAAGCACCTAGATCAAGCATCGCATTCTCTATACTACTTCTTCCAACAGAACAAGTAATAGAAAACGTACCTGGATCTTTGCACTTAGGAGGTAAACTCTTTTGAAGCACAGCAGAGACATTAGCTCCAACGCTTACCTTACCTTGTAATCTTTTCTTGTTGGTACAAAGTTGCTTAAGGAACTTTGCATAATTCGGAATCTGTTGAATGGCATCAAGAAGTGGGATGTTGACCTCAACTTTTCGAAATATCTCCAAAATATCTTGATCATCATCTTCTTTCTTTGACTTCTGCAATCTTGATTGAAAAGGAATTAGGTTGGAATCGGTTTTAGGCTTATTGGAATCATACACATCTTTTCCTTTGGGTTGAGTTGCGGCATCTTCTTTGTTTGAACCTTCAATCGGCGCAGCTCCTTTGTTTCTGGATTCATCTTCATTCTTGATTTTGGCATGCTCTTGCAATTTGTCTTCTTTGGTGTAGCTCGGCTCTCCTTCTTCTTGTTGATGTGCGGCAAGGTTTGGATAAGGGTCTTGCAACTCTTTTCCACTCCTTAAAGAAATTGCACTGACATTCTCTCTAGGAGGTACCTTTGGTTGTGATGGAATCCTTTGTTGACCTTGTGTCTTGAGATCACTCAAATCACTAGTTAATTGGCTAATTTGTTTCCTCATCATCTCCATAGCTTCTTTGATTTGTTGTAACTCGATAGCTTGTGAAGATTGAAAATTAGGTCTTTGAAAATTTGGCCTTCCTTGGTAGTTACCTTGGTTCCCATATTGTTGACTCGGTTGTTCAGGTCTCCAATAAGGTTTAGGCTTCCTTTGATAAGCTCCTTGTAATCCCACGACATTGACTCCTGGCTTATTGTCTTCCAAAGTAGGGCACTTATCAGTATAGTGTCCTTGAGAACAAATACCACAAACCCTAGGCACACTTGAAAAATTTGCTTGGAACAAATCAGTGAGCATAGCGATTTGTTCATTCGTTTCAAGTTGTTGCTCCAATGAGGTGGAATAGGCAGAAACTTCATTGATTCTTCTTGTAGGGCCTTCTCTTGAAAAGTCTTCTCGAGATCCAAATTGTTGAGTGTTTGCAGCCATGTTTTCCACTAAAGTCCAAGCTTCGGCAGAAGTTTTGTCTATGAAAGCTCCTCCACTTGCAGAATCGATGGAAGATCTGTCAAACGGTAGTAATCCTTCGTAGAAGTACTGGATCAGCAACTGTTCATTGATTTGATGATTGGGCCAGCTCGCACAAAGTGTTTTGAAACGTTCCCAGTATTCATGCATTGTTTCTCCATGGCGTTGCTTAATTCTGCAAATCTCCTTCCTTATGCTTGATGCTTTGTGTGCAGGAAAGTACTTTTCCAAGAACTGTGCTTAATTCCGCAAATCTCCTTCCTTATGCTTGATGCTTTGTGTGCAGGAAAGTACTTTTCCACCAACTGTTCATTGATTTGATGATTGGGGCAGCTCGCACAAAGTGTTTTTAAACGTTCCTAGTATTCATGCATTGTTTCTCCATGGCGTTGCTTAATTCTGCAAATCTCCTTCCTTATGCTTGATGCTTTGTGTGCAGGAAAGTACTTTTCCAAGAACAACTTCTTAGGCTCGTCCAAGATGTGATTGAACCAGTGGGTAAAAGGTACAACCAATGTTTTGCTCGGTCTAGAAGAGTGAACGGAAAGGTTCTGAACATGAATTGATCTTCAGGAATACCTTGAATACTTGTAGATGCACAGGCAATCTGGAAATCAGTTAGATGACGGTGAGGATCTTCTCTAGGCAAACCGTGAAATTTTGAGTAAAATCTGAATAAATCCAGATTTTATCTCAAAGTTTTCAGTTGTATTTGGATATTGAACGGCTAAGCGTTTGGCATTGACGTTTGGTGCAGCTAACTCTCTCAGAGTTTTGGGTTGTTCTTCTTCAGCCATGTCTTCTGACGATGTTGAAACAGAAGATCTAGGAGAACTTGGTTGAGAACTTGAATTAGATGACTCCTCTTCTTGTTGTAATCGGCTTTGTGTCTTCTTGTTCTGAAATAGTGTTCTTTCACGCTCAGGATTGAATTCTAAATCTTCAATAACACTACTTCTTGTCTTTGGCATGCAGTTTCCTAGAAAAATATCAAACAAAACTAAAAAAGAAAAAATTAGCAGTAACAGTTCTTAAATAAAAAACAGAAACAGAAATTAAAAAAATATTTTTTTAATTTTAAAAAGGAAAAACAGAAAAGAAAACTTTTTTTTTACAAAAATCGGAAACCCTAATTTTTTTAAAAAAAAAATAGCAATTTTTTTTTGAAAAATCGGAAAAAGGAAAAACTTTTTTTTATAGAAAAAACAGAAAAACAAAAACTTTTTAGAGCAGATTAATTCTTGGATCTAATCTCTCTTTATTTCCTTTCAATTCCCTTCCCGGCAACGGCGCCAAAATTTTATGATCGTGTCGTCAATGACCAGAAAAATAATCCCCACAATAAACTAACTAAAATAGCTAGGGCAAGTAGAGGTCGAATCCCATAGAGAAGGGTTATGTGATGAAAGAAGAAAAATCTTTTCCAAAAATCAATTAGAAAACAGGGGATTAGAAAAATTAATTATAAAGAAAACAATTAAACTAAAAACAAAGCAAAGAAAATTAAATCTAAATCTAAATCTAAAGCAGATTAAAAAAGCAAACAATAATTATAAAGCATACTTCTTCTCCGATGGTATCATTCAATCAAATTAACTATGGATCATTGATTTTAAAGGTGAATTAAACATCTTATTCTTGACTGACTACTGGTATAGGTTTCCCAACATGTATTTTAGATAAGAGGCCGATCGAAGCTGCAGTTATCCCTTTTATTCCTTCAGCAATCGATTACTTTCTCAGGGCTTAAAGATCACTTAAGAACAAAGCATTAAGAACAGTTAATTCTACACACATGCGTACAAAGTAGAACCATACGAAGAACAATTTCTCGGCCTCCGATAGACAAATACCCATCAGGCTGCGATCAAACAAACATGATTCGCTACAAACAATCAAACTTGAGTGGTCAATTCTAAGCTTGATCTAGCCATAGATCTTCCTCTTACATCGTTAGTGGCCACATAACTCAAATAAGATTCAGAATCATAAAATAAAACAGGGTTTTGACTACTATCATCAAGAACTTAACACAAAATTATAAGTATAGAAATCTCACCATAATCAATTGGTTGAATTCACAAAAGGATTAGAAGTATTAAGGATTTAGCTACTCATGGACTTAGGAAAATCCATGAGAGGCATAAGAATACTTACAGGACTAGGGAGGAACGATTTCTCCTCCTTGAAAACCTAGGAACGTCGCACCCCTCTATGGCTAGAGAGGGTGTCGACTTCCCCCTTTTAAAACTAGAGAAAAACCTAAAACTAAAGAAAGGAAGAAAAAGAGAATTATCTAAAATTTGTGAGGTGTAAAGTTGTGTGATTTGTTATACAAAGGTGGCTATTTATAGTGGAGGAATAAGGGGTAGGACGGTTTAGCCTTGACTTGCACTCCAAGTTGGATTAGATGTCATCCTAGAGTAGAATCCAAGTCAAAAGAGGATTCTTGAATTTTCTGGATTTCTGCAGAAACTTCGACTTGAAATTCGGGCTTGAAGATGGCAGATCTGGGCTTTGCACTTCAAAATAAAGTGGCAGAGCTCGGAGTTAGCTTTCCAACGGCTTCTCATGGCCTTAAAACGAACATCTGAGCAGAAAGTTATGGCCTTTCTACGAAGACTGCGCTGAAACCGGGCTTATATCGCAAACCTGCGGGATTATTGCGGGATTTGGATATTCTTTTGCATATTAGGTCTACAAATTGGGATTTTAACTCCAATTATAGGTTTATATGGGCTGAGTATATTCCCATATAAATTATCCAAAAATCCTCAACTTCAGGGCTTTTTCTGGGCTTGGCTTCAATTCTTTGCAAATAAACTCCAAATCTTCAATTCTTACTTGAATTAATTCTTCAATTATCTTCAAATCTTCAAAATATCTTCAATCACGAACTTCGCATCTTCAAATCTTCATTCCAAATGGCTAAATCCATAGTTGAGTAAAAAGTCACTAAAATAGCTCCAAAAAGAGTGAAAAACAATAAGTTTTCACTTTTCTTGTCTTCAAGACCTAAAAACACAAATACTAGCATAATAGGGTAAAAACATATATAAAAATGGCAAAAAGTATATAAAAATAGCTATAAAAACATGCATAATTTTAGCTCGATCAAACTTGTAATGCTTTGTTTCTTTTCTTGGAGGTAGTTTAGTAATTTGGGTTAGGAATTGTTGATAAAGGTTTGTATGTTCCTTCACACGTGCACTAAATAACTTGCATTTTCATTCTGCATGAACTTATACCGGAGCTCTATCCCTTTTAAGAGGAAGAAAAGTAGCTAACCTTCATGTGACAATCGTCTCCGTGTGGGTTTTGCCAAATACTTCCACTCAGTCTGGACCTTACTATTCTAGAGTGGGCGACAGTAAGGATGGACTGGGAACCTCTAGATCCAATGTGAAGCCTCATCCAACATATAGATACCTTGAGAGATATCCAGCTTAAGTAGAGCCAATCTTGTGAGGTTAAACCTTAGTACACAAAAGGAAAGTTTCTTACCTTTGCTATCTCGTTTTTGCAAAATTAGATCGTAAAGTGAGCAATTGCATTGCTCATAATAGGTAGACCAACCTGCCCCAAAGGACTCACAGTCCGATTAGTTTTAAGGAAAAAATTTTGATCAATAATAGAAGGGGCACAATTTCTCTATAATTTTCAAGTTTTTGTTCATATTGATGTTCATGTTACTAATCATTCTTTGGTTCTTTGTCGTTTTCTCTTTGTGGAAACATCCGTATAACTCTTTTGTTTTGCAGGTTGCATTTTACATCTACAAGCATTTCATATCTTCATAAGCATGCTCATGCATTTGTCCATCAACACATTTTACCATGTCATGCATCAATTTCATGCATACAAAGCTTGCATTTTGCATTTCCATGCACATTTTTAGGAGTTATCACGATTGTCAACCATCCATGTGTACATATGCTCATACATGCATTAGTCAGTCACTTGTGTATATGATGCATCCATCTTGCATCGTCCATATGTTCATGCATCGATCATGCATTATCCTTTCATTAGTATATATGCCCACACATCCATTATGCATTCACTTGTATATACGTTCAGGCATATAGACACATTTCATACATGTAGATAATTCATGTAGATCACTTGTGCATATTACTTGTTTTCTACTTTTCTTGTTGGAACCTAATCAGGGGAGAGCATTTTTGGAAGCATCGAGTGCGGCATTGAGGCTTAATCAGCGAGCAGGATCGATGAAGTTTTCTTCTCAGATACGTTGTCCAAAGTCAGGCCGTGCCAGTAAAGTCGCTCTCGCTCAAAAAGTAGCCATTCAATAGAGAATTCTGGATCGCATGGAGAAAACTTGACAATCCCAAAGCAGCGACAAAGGGAAATGGAAGCCTGCCACAAGAAGGGAATTTCCTAGATCGATGAACTCTTTTCTCACATTCATAGCATCTGCATAGCTATTTGTATCTTCTCATGTTTATAATTGTTAAAATTGTTGCACTTTTGACTGTGAATGTTTGCTGAATTGGGTGATCACCACTAAGAAATAGTTCCCAAAACGCTTTATAACTTTCACTTGGGCAATGAGCAAAGGAATGTCCGATTAATAAAAGGTTTGAATGAGCAAAATGAGATTTTTTTTGAATAAACAATTGTGTTTTGAACAAAAAAAGAGATAAGATCAAAACTGGAATATTTTCTTAAAGGTGATAACATAAGTACTCGATTTGTGTCAACATTGCTCAAAATCCCAAATTTCATTGATCCTAAAAGAGCCCATTCTTTTTCTTGGAAACCAATTTGAATTTGAGACATATTGAGCTCTTTTCGTTCGTAGGGGCAAATTGCTCAAAAGGCCAAGTTCAAATCATTTTTCAGGCCTTGGAAGACAAATTGGTTCAAAAATCAAATAAGCTCACCAAAAGTACACCTTCCAAATCACTTCGGTTGTCAAAGCACCTTTACCCTTCTTGTGATTAGTAGCGGGGGCAATGCTCAATATGCTCATAAAAAAAGAGGTCATTCAATAGAATGGAGGCAGAAGACATCAATCATCATATTCCCATCAAAGAAAAAGAAAAAACTGGCCTAAAAAAGAAAGAGGTCGTAAAAAGAGAATACAAATTTGCAACATCATGTGCATGTACAGGTTTTCAAGACTATCAAAACAAGAAATGTTTTTCAAAAAACTGTTTTCAAGAAAAGGTTTTAAAAATGAGTTTGCCAAAAGGTTTTTAGTTTTTTAAGGGTCGTCTTTCATCAAAATATCTAGATCTGAAATGATAAATGACCTTCTTTCTTATTCCCTTCACTTGTAGAAAAATATCCATAGTAGTCCCCTTTGAGCCTTATGAGTTTTCTTTCGAATCAACCCTGATCAAGGATCACCCTCCACACTGGAGGTAAAGAAGAAGTAGAGCTTGTTGCAAATTGGGAAAATGATACTCAACCACACTAATAGGGATAGTATGAATAAAGGGAAAGAAGAAGAGTGTCATGGATCGGAAAAAAGATGTCCAAGTATGTGAATAAGGATAATGTGGATAAAAAGAAAGTAAGAAGAATGAGAACATGTTAGGGAAATGTATCAGAATCAATGAAGAAAATGTAGTACATGTAATGGTAAAATGCTATCTGAGAGTATCAAAGACTCTATTGCAATAATAGCATATGCAAAAAAGGAAATAAAAGCAAGTGAAAATCAAGGGCATAGAAGCAATAGTCAGCCATAAGCTTCATCTTCAAGAGGAAAACAAAAATGATCAAGTAGAGTCCCAAAGGATAAGCGGTTGCTCAAGCAAGCGAGGGAATTCACAGTATAACTGATGTCAAAGAAAAAACAGAAATCGCAGTTCAAAACAGGATATCTTTCGCTTTCAACTCAAAGAAAAGAAAAGAAAAAAAAACCTTGGCCTAAAAGAAAGAGGTCAGAAAAAGAGAAATAAATAAAATGAGGGGTCCAAGTTGAAAACCCGCAAAGGGCAGCTCAAAGTGAAAAAAGAGGATGTGAATTTGAGGAGTCCGGCAAGTAAGAAGGAAGAACGAAAACGGAAAAACGACAGAATAAAGAAGAAGTAAAATGAACAAGTTTAGGATTGGAAGCTTGTAGAGAACAGTGTTTAAATGGAAAAGTCATCAAAGGAGAAAGAACTTTCCGTGCAGAGAAGAAAGTGATCCTTGGATCAAACACCATCAAACACATTTTGAGCCTTTTACCCTTTCTTTGGTACCCCTAACCCAATCCCACATTACGTGCCTAATAAAATCCATCTTTGATCAGGTCCAGATATTGAAGGTGAAGGGATTGTTCCTAAAATAAAAATTGTTTTTGCAAAAGAAAAGCGTTTTTCTCAAAAGGTTTTCGGATAAAATTGGTTTCAAAAAAGTTTTTCAAATATTTTAGATTGCATTTGAAAAAAAGAGAAGAAAAAAAAAGAAAAAAAGAGAGCTCTAGGGTGAAAACCCGAAAAAGGGCAGTCTAAAGCAAGAATGAGAATTCTTAGAGTCTCCAGCGCAGTTCGAGAGAGCATGACCTCACTTTGAGTATCAACTTAAGGGGATAAAAGTCGACGAAGTCATCAAAATATTCTAGCCTTATCAAGAGCAATCAAAACTCCAAAACAAACTTCTTCGACAATTGCCTTCCAATCTCTTTGTACCATACTACTTTTCATAATCAGTCTTGATACAAATCAACTAGAGACAAATAACAAATTGAGAATGTTTTGAAAATGTGTTTTGCAAAAGATTTGCATCCCATTTGTGAGCCCAAGAAGAAGGATAAGTCAAGGATATCAGACAGGAAAATTTTCTAAGTGGTGGTCACCAAATCTTTTGAAAAAGTCTCTTTTAGTAGGGGCAACATGTGGGGCATTTTTAGCAAAGTCATAAAATGTTTTTCAGGGGGAAAAGGGCAATGTCTTGTGGAATCATTTTAAACCATGTGATATTTCAAAAAGATTTTGCTACATGATCGATACATATAAGAATTTTGACATCTGAATTAAACTATGTTGCAGGAAGTTGGCAAGGAAAATGGTACTAAGAATGGAGCAATGGAGTCTGCTTAACTCAAGTCACTCCTAATAGATCCAAAGCAGGAAGGTTCGTCGGAGAGACATTGGGAGTTTGCAAAGAAGGAGTCGAAGTCATTGGAAGAAAAAGTGATCAAAGCTGATTTTCTTGGAGGATTTGGAAGGGGTTGAAAATGGTATTCATAGACACTCTTCAACGGAAATCAAGAGTTCACACAACGATGGATACTTCTAGCAATTGAGAATGATATCTCGAAACTTTGATGAACTATTCAGGAGATGATGAGAAGAAGATATAGAGACAGATGCAAGAAAGAGAGTCTTAGGAAACAAGGTTCAAATGGGGCAAGATAAGAAATTGTAAAGATCAAGCATCTTAGGGGACATAAGGGAGTCAAAGAGATTGGGGTTTGGCATTAGACCTAGAAAGAACATTTAAGAAGAAGGCACCATGAAAAGAACATCCAAATGACTAAGATTATCGAGAGGGGTGCAATTTAAAGGAGGGGAAGAGTAGACAGATTAATAAAGGGTCCAGATGGATAGAGCAAAAGCAATTAAGGAAAAATCAGATAGTCAGAAGGTAAGAGACAAGGACATCAGAGTTTAGCTAGATCAAGAAGTTTTTAGTGAAGTCGAGAAACCTCCAGGTAGTAATTCCTGACAGCCTCCGGCGCGATATCTGAAACCTTCGGGTAACAATTCTGATAGCATTCGGGAATGTTATAAGTCCTTCGGGCACGAAATCAGAAGCCTCCAAGCCGCAATTCTGATTGCCTCCGGGCATGCCTCAAAATCCTCAGGGTATCTTCAATAAGATTATCAAAGTCGACCTCAAACCAGGTCTTTCTCAGTTTTCAGCAGTTATCAGAGTTGACCGCAGATTGGTCTCTTTCTTAGTTTCTCAGGAATAAACGGGTGTCTACGTCTTTGCACACTTCCTAGCTCTCAAAAAGTATGCAAACTACCTATTTACAAACTTCTCGATAGTTAGAAAGCACACAAAGAGGGACAGCTATAGACACCCGTTTTTGTCTCATATCCTTCAAAATTGAATCAATTTAGTTTTTGGCATTAGGATCTTCCAGGGGCATTTTGGTCATTTGCACATTTAGGGGCATTTTAGTCAATTAATAGCCCATTTTAACTTCTTGGTAGGTTAGTCCTTTTGTTAAACCATTTGCCAATTAGCATTTAGTTTTATTAGATTTCATTACTAATTAGGCATTAGCATTCATATTAACAATTAGGCATTAGCAGTTTAGCCATTTACCTTATATGAAATCATGTTAGTAATATAATTTGATTTATATTAGTTTAATTGGACAAATCCTTCTTTGCATTAATAAAGTTTACATCTAAGTAGAAGTTGCATTAGAGTCATTTTTGGTTAACTGGCTTTTTGTAATTATGTGTCATTTGATTGACTTCATAAGTTATAAAATTCAAAAAAAATCACAAAAAAAGAGCTTTTATTTACTCATTTTGCATATTCCTTTTCCTTTCCTACTTACAAAAAATACCAAAAAGAAGTCGTATTTTGGATTAGCTCATTTGGGCTCTCCTTTGTTTAAAATTGGCCCATTGACTTTATGGTTTTTACTTTGGGCCTTCTTGCTTGGGTTTTTCTTTTACTTTTTGGATTTTGTCTTGGGTCATAATTTGTCAAAACTCATTTCACTTTTATCCCATTTACAATATATATAGTAATGCTAAAAGAAGTAAATTAGTTGTGCTTTCTTTTTTGCAAAATATACCATAAGGGTGTTTTCATTCACATTTACAGAAAGACAAAAGTACATTTTCTTTTACATCTTTGCATTTTCGAGCTCAAGGCAATCTTGAAATGGATGGTTGTACAACCTGCAACATGACCAATGGGATCCGGTCCTACTAAAGTCCAATTCTTTTTCCCCTCAATTCCTGTCAAGAGAAAAGAGTTACATTAGGCAATTACATAGGGGCATTTCATGCATATTCAAGTCAAAGACATTCGCATATCATTCTAGTTTAGCTACATACATTAGCACTGTCTAGCAATCTCAATTTTTCATTTAAGCAAACAACAATCTTGCATTTCAATGTTTTGCATACAATCTTTGGCAAAAAAAAAAAGGAGTGTGACGCATTCGTTCAATCTTAGCAGCATACCTAGTTTAGCATTTTTATAGGCATTCAAAGTAATTTAGCATGTCATCTTCAACAAGCAGAACCAAAATGTATGATAGTCCATTTTAATTCAAATTCATGCACTTCAAACTTGACTTAGAAATAATTACATTGCACTCTTAATCAAGCACAAATTGTCATTTTAGCTAGCATTTCAAGCATTCGCATTACATCATTCTTTTTCAACAGCACGGTTGCATTGCGTCAAACTCCAATGAACTCTTCTGCAGCACCTTTTACCAACTCACTTTGCAATATTCTTCCATTAAAAAGACAGACCATTTTCTCATAATATATTGGCATCCGTTGCATAACATTAGGTTCATTCACACGCATTTCTACTAATTTATAGAAAGCAAAAACAGAGCAACCATCCATACATTTTCAGTAGACAAACATTTCAAGACAGGAGTCAGCATTTAATCGCAAAGGTCTAGGGTTCAAATAGAATGACCCCAAGTAGTGAAATCTCAATTTCAAGAATTACAGAGGGAAAAGAAAAATTCACCTTAATTTCCAATGGCCAGCTCAACAACAAACATCACCTGCAAAGAAGAGAAGGGACACGTGAGAAGTAAATAACAGCCCACAGCCCACAAAAGGACGAGTATAGAGCATATTTACTTACTTGGTGCACACACTCACATGGGAGGGAGACATTCACGCGGGTTGAATTGCCAGTTCCCAGCTGCAGAAACAAACAAAAAACAGAAAATTAGCGGGCACGTAAAGAAAAATAAATAGGGGAGGCCTGGCAATAAAAGGAGAGGACAATTACAATAGTGGTGGGGGGAGTGCTAGGGTTTGAGGGAGGAGGCGGTTAAGGTCAAAAAAAAAAAGAGGAGGCTACTGTTAGGAAAAAGAAAAAGAGAAAATTAAGTTTTAGGAGGAAGGGGAGGAAAAAAACAACTAAAAAATCCAGGGGATAGTTTTAGAAAGGGCAATAGAAGGACAGGCAGTAGGGTTTTGGGAAGGAAGTTGGAGGTTTTAGAGAAGTTTAGGGTTGAAGAAAAAAAGCTTTGGAAGTTCTTAGCTCTTCATTTCACCACAACACCAGAAAATATACAAGAAAAGACAAAAAAGGGGGAAAGCAGAGGGTTTTAGAGAAGTATTGTAGAGGAAAGAGGCTAGGTTTCAGAGGTTTCGTCTTGGGATTTGCAAGTTCGTTTGGTGGAATTAAATTAAGTCTTTAACGGAGAAAATGAAGTAGTTTAGCTCAAGTCGCCGCCGGGATTTAGAGGGTTTAGGTTTCGGTTTAAGTTAAATGTTAAGATCCGTTTGGTGGTTAGATATAGAGAAGGGAGGTGAAGAACATACCTTGAAATCAGAGGGACCCGACGGCGAGTTAGAGAGAACGGAGGGTCATAGTTTTCATTCGGGTTGGTTTAGATTCGTTAGGTTTTAGGCTGGTTTTCGGAGATTTGACGGCAGATTCGACTTTAGGGTGAGGAGAGGAAGTCATCTGGAAATTTCGAGCTCGATTGGCGGTGGAAAGTAACTCCGAGGCGGTGGCTCGTGGTGGTCCGGGAAGCGGTGGTGATTTCCGACGGGTGGTGGCGACGATGGCTTTTAAAAGGAGAAGAAGAAGTTCAACACAAAGAGAAGAAGTTTAGTATTTATACTAAACCCTAAAAGCTTATAGCCTTGACCCGATTGGTTTGACAGATTCGCGGGCCGACCTGCCTCAATTAAACTTTCTAATTTGACTTCGATTTGTTCCCTATTTTTTTTTTCGTATTTAGGTCCTTTAGGTGTCATTCATTTCAATCGAGTCAAATAAGTTATCAGAGTGTTCATTTAAGTTTCCAATTTAGTGTAATTGAGTCCTTTTAGTCAGATTTCAGTGCAATAGAGTCCCTACAGCTTTAGATTTAAGTTAATTTAAGGTTTTTAATTTGTTAATAATTAAGTTCTTAGTTTCAATAAAATTGGGATAGTAAAATTTGGGTCACCTGCATTCACGTTTAAATTTTCATTTATAGTTGCTGCAAGTATAATTTGTCATGTAGCTTCAAGAATGATCCCGTGATGGGAAAGGAGGACGACTCATTCATGCGTGTCTGAGTTTGTGCGCCTTCTCCTGGAGGCTTGGAAATTTCCGGAGGTCGTTTACCATTCATTGGGAGGCGGCCAAAGGTGTTCCTCGTATAATTGAGGGGTAAATTAAGATCCAATTGGACTTTCATGCATCATGTGCATCCATGTGTTTAAGAGTCTAGTGTATCATAAGTTAAGAATTATAGAAGAAAAATCTAAAAAGGAAAAGAAAGAAAATGAGATCAGTCAGAAAAGTAAAAAGGTAGTCAGCAAAAGTAAAATGGTAAAAAAGTAAAGAGTAAAGTGATAATCAGAGTGATTAGTAAAGAGTAAAATATTAATGGTAAAGAGTAAAGTAAAAAGAGACCAGTAAAAAGTAAAATGGTAAAGAGTAAAGTAAAAAGTAATCAGTAAAGAAAAAGTGGTAATCAGTAAAGAGTAATAGTAATCAGTAAGAAGTAATGGTAATCAGTCAGAAAAGTAAAAGGTAATCAGTGAAAAGTAAATTGGTAATTAGAAAAAAGTAAAAAGGTAATCAGTAAAAAGTAAAATGGTAATTAGTAAAAAGTAAAAGAGTAATTAGTAAAGAGTAAAGAGTAATCAGTGAAGAAAAAATAGTAAAGAGTAATCAGTAAAGAGTAAAGAGTAATCAGTAAAGAAAAAATGACAAAGAGTAAAGAGTAATTAGTAAAGAAAAATAGTAAGGAGTGAAGAGTAATCAGTAAAATGGTAAAGTATAAAGAGTAATCAGTAAAGAAGAAATGTTAAAGAGTAAAATATTAAGCAGTAAGAAGTAATGGCAATCAGTAAAGAATAAAATAATGACTAGTAATCAGTAAAGAGTAGAGAGTAATATGTAAAACAGTAATCAATAATTCAGTAATGCTTAGTAAGTAAAAATGGTATTTAGTAATTTAAGTTGAAAGTAAAATTTTTAATATTCAGTAATGCTTAAAAAGGAAAAGTAAAGTAAGAAAAGGGTAAAGAGGGATATTCAAACAAGGAAAATGAATAAAACAAAAGAAAAAGAAAAAGTCAGTTTTAAGAAAAAATAGTTTTGAAGGCATGAAAATATTTAAGCATAAAGACAACCAATAATAGAAACCCACAATTAATTCTAGACTAGTCAGTGCCGTCTTTTGATGGAAGTCGTGGGGGTGCTAATCCTTCCCAATGCGTACCCGACTCCCGAACCTTTTTAGGACTCTGGTTAATAGACCATGTTAGGTTTAGTATTACCTTTGCCAAGCTTAGGTTAATATTAGGCCTAATAATTTGGTAGGTGGCTAATCACACCTAGTTAAAAAAGATTAGTGGCGACTCCCATAGGTTTCAGTAGTTTCCCCCCTTAAAGTCGTTTAACGATAGGGTTCGGACCCTCCCGGACCCGGACGTTACGACAGGGTGTATAAGGAGGTGATTGTAAATGTTGTATTCCCAAAGATTCAAAGAATGATTTCAGCTTCTGATACTCTCCCCCGCAATCTGAGTACACAGTTAAAATCGAAGAATTAAAGTATCTCTGAACCAAAGTACGAAATTTGCAAAAAACAGAATAAACTTCAGACTTTTGTTTCAAAGGAAAGAGCCAAATATATTTGGTAAAGTGATCGACAACTGAGACATAATAGCGATATCCATAAATAGAAGTGATACGAGTGGGTCCCCATACATCAGTATATAACACTTCTAAAGGACGAGAAGAAGAAATTGAAGAAACATCAAATGGTAGTTTATGCATTTTGTTACAAGAGCAAGAATTACATAAACTGTGAGAAACTTTATTCGAGCAAGGTAAAGACTTAAGCAAAGAACTAAGAACTTTAGAGGAAGGGTGGCCTAGACGTTGATGCTAAACATTTGAGGTTGTTTTGGTACCAACATAGGCAAGAGCGTTGTTGCGAATGATATGCTTTGTGGAACTGAGCTCATACACTCCATCTTTACTCCAGCCGTGTGCTAGTGCCTCCCTGGAAATCAAGTCCTTTACAAGAAAAGAGTATAGAAAAAATTCAACAGAGACTTGATTAGTCCGACAAAATTTTGAAATGGAACACAAATTTCTGTCTGCTTTTGGAACACATAAAACATCATTTAAAATAAAGGATGAGTCATTGAGGGGAATAGAAGTAGAACCAGTGTGTGTAATGGACAAGCCTCGGCCATCACCAATAAGCAGCTCATCTGGTCCAGTGTACTTTTCTGGATTCTCAATGTTTCTCAAATCAGCAGTAACATGATGGGATGCTCCTGAGTCCAACAGCCAATTATTTTGAGGTTTGTAGCTTGCAGTTGCTGCATGAGCAGAAGGTTGACCTTGGGACTTAGGTCACAGCTGATAGCAACTTTTAGCACTGTGCCCTGGCTTGTCACAGAATTGACAAACCAGCCTAGGAGTAAAATTTGGCCTTTTTTGCATGTGATGGTTAAAACAACTAGTATTCCGATGGGAAAAGTGAGACTTTTGAACTTGTGTTGTTGGTTGAAATTTCTGAGCCACATGTGCAGTGTGTACTGCAATATCAGTTGAGTTTTACCTTTGGAGAAAGGCTTCATACTCAGTCATTTTATCCAACAACTCCTCAAAGGATATTTGACTCTCGCGAGCCTTGATGCCTGCAGCAATTTCTTTGAACTCTTGGCCAATGCCATTGAGTACATGTATCACCAAATCATCCTCATGAACAGGAGAATTGATAAGAGCCAATTCATCTGCTGTTTGTCGAATAAACTGAAAATATTCTTGCACCGATTTGGAGCCTTTTGGTTGAAGAAGTCTCTCTCGCAATTGCATCATGCGAGACCTGGACCGATTCGCATACATATTTTTTATTTTGTCCCATGCACTCTTCGAAGATGTGCAAGCAGCAAAGAAGGGAACTACAGTTTCTGTAGCCGTGGCTATGATGCCATGTAATAGTAATTGATCCTGTTGAATCCAGTGATCATATGCTGGATTTGGAAGAAGAGTATTAGGTTTATCAGGAGATGGAATTTCAGAGGGCGGACAAACCTTTGTCCCATCGATGTAGCCTGTAAGGCGATGACCAGTTAACAGAGAGGTAAACTGCGCTCTCCATGAAGGGAAATTTTGTGGGTTTAGCTTGATAGGAAGCTGCGCTGCAGCGTTGATGGTGATGAGGGGAGGAAGATCATCTTTTCGGGTGGTTGGTGCATCGTTTGAAGTAGAAAGAAAAGGGGTTGTTGATGAAATTGATGTCATTATGAGAGTAGAAGAAGGAAGAAGGAAGATGAGAATGAATCGAAAGTGAAAGGAGAAAAAAAAAACTCAGCTAGAGTTTCCTAGCTCTTGATACCATAACAGAGTCGAGATTGAACAACAATTGTGATGTGAAAGCTTAGCATAATTTCTGTATTGAGAGTACAAAACTATATAGTACAGTTTGTTGTTACAAGGATAAATACAATAATTCAAATAAATGATAAAAACAATAGCTGAAGTATTTGAATCTAACTATCTCATCTTCACAATCTTATATGGTAGTTGCATTTGAATTGGAATTCAAATGCTCTCCGACAATACTTGTTATACCAAGTCTGTAGCAGAGAGTTGATTCTATAAAAAAGGAATTGAAAGTTTGAATTCAAAATTCTCCCAAAAAAAAACAAGAAGGCCAAGATATTTGTATAAAGAAGTAGTAATTGGCATATTAAAGTAGTTTGAAACTTGAGATTTAACATCATCATCAGAATTAGAAGAACAAGTATTAAAGCTACTTCTGAACTTAAAGCTATGGGAAATATACCTTCTTTTTCTCATCCAAAAATCAAAATCAAACTTCTTCTTCCATCACAAATCATGAAAAAGTTTCAAATAAAAACACAAATCATGTTCCTATTAATCCGGTCGACCCCTCTCTTTTATAAAGACAAGCTTATGAATCAAACAAATCATATTTACTTTGATTCTTGGTTGAATGATTCCTCGTCAAAACCGCAATTAGCCTTGAATGAAAAATATTTTGTACCTGAAACTTCTATTCCTGCTTTACCTTTATCCATGAAGGAAAAACTTAGGATTTCACAGCCATGGAAAAATACTCTCGTTGATTAAATTAATTGGTCATCCTCTATCTATTATTCGGCTGGAACCAAAGCTTCAGAAATTATGGAAGACGGTGAAATCATTTCAAATTATAGATTTGGGTCACAACTGCTACATCATCAAATTCCCGTCTCAGGTTGATTACAGCTTTGTTTTAGCAGGGGGTTCTTAGTTCCTTTATAATCATTATCTCAAAGTTCAGCGATGGCAACTGGACTTCCGACCATCAGAAGTGGATTTTGATCGAATTACGGTGTGGATCCAGCTACCTGAGCTCCCTATTGAATATTACGATTCAACAATTGTCTTCAAGATTAGTGAAATGATAAGTAGGCCAATCAAAATTGATTCTCATACAGGTAATATGATCTGAGGAAGGTATGATCGTATTTGTCTGGAAGTGGATTGTAAAAAACTTCTTCCTAAATCTATTATGATTGGTAATTTTGTCCAGAAGATTTCCTATGAGGCTTTTACTCCTTTTTGTGGTATTTTTAACCATGTTGATTGCTCAAATCATGAGAAGTACAAGGAAAACATGCATGTGAAGTCTGATGATGATGGTAAAAATGTTACTTCTGCCACAAAGGATGATACTGTTACTTCATCCTCTCAACTCCATGAAGATGAACAATGGCATTTTGTTTCCAAAAAATCCAAGAAGAAAAGTATGGATAAAGCTCCCATTGCCAAAGTGCCAGTTAAGAGCCATCTTGAACCGACTCCACCTTCTTATAACTAAAACTACACAAATTTTGCCGCTGCTTTTGCTAAATCAAATAAAAATATTTTCACTCCTAATTTTTTCTCTAAAACTCAATCTATTTGGATTCCTAAAAATTTTTCTAAGGATGCTAAGCATTCTATCATGGACCATACACATAGTACTAATACTTCAGAAATTAAATCCACTAAGAGTAATATGTCCCATAGCTCAGCCCAAGAGGAAATGTCAAGCCCAAAGTCTAAGGAAATACAATCTTTGTCTGACTCTGAAGTCATTATACCGGAAGCTACAACCCTTTCATCTTCCTTGTCAGACTCCACTTCTCTTCCTTCATCATTTCCCTCCTTTAGAAACCAAAATCCGACAAACCTATTAACTGAATCTTCCTTCATCATCACTTCGCCGCCCATATCAAAGCTTGAGAACCAAAATCAAGCTCCCACCTCTACCCCAACCAATGCTCCTTCTCGTTTACATGAAGAGTCACCTGACTACTTGCCATGTTTACCATCAATGACACCCAACTTGCAACTTGTTCAAATTTTAGACAAAGACATACCCCATGCAATAGACGTCCCTTCATGATCACCTACTTTTTAACAAAATCCATTCTTCTTCTTCTTCACACAAATCTTCTTCTTTACACTTTTTTACTAGCTTAAATTCTTTTGAAATAGAGAAAAATGGCCTCTCTCCACAGAACCAGAAGCCTATCTGCACCTCCACTACCCCTCAACGACACCCCTCCCTGCCCAACAGCTCAGTTCCTAGGTGCAACTCTACCAGCACTACTCCCCCAATTCAACAATTGATATGAAGATCCAATCTCAACTTTTCAAATGTTCTTCCAAGCTCTAAACCATTCACCTTCACAGCTTTGAAACCTTCTGCAAAACCTTAACTTACAAAACGAAGGTCTAGACCTGCATCATCCAGAAAATGTGCTTGCAAACACAACAAGTCGGGATAGAATGTTAGTTCCAAGTTCAGGAGAGTATATTTTCCAGTTGAGTCACTTTCTCCCACATCTCTTTGGATTCCATCCCAAGCGCCCTGTTTCATATCAGCATTGAAGCAATTCGGCACCTTCTCAGTGAGGGAACATTTGTATATTCTAAAGATGGCTGTAAGAGAAAACGATGTTCCTCTTCCACCAGTAATGAGATCGAATCCAAACGCCAATGTTCTACCACTGAGACCGAGCTGCAATCCTCCAGGGAATCAACACCTCCTTATGACTCCAGCATGTATTCGGATTTTAGCATAGAATGGCATGGTAGCTAGATATTCTCCTCAAATCCTTGTGTTGATGGAAACTAAAGTTTCAAGTTCCAGAGCCAAAAGAATCATCTCTCAATTACCCTTTTTTGACAAAATTTTAGTTGATCCAAGGTATTTCTAGGGGTATTCGGCTTTTATGGGATCTTAATCTCATTTGTGTTCATAGTTATGCAACTTCTTCTAGGATGATCACCTGCCCAATTTCATGCTCACACTCTTGATCCTCCTTTCACTTTGACTGTTGTTTATCAATATCCCTAATCTCATTGTCATAACTAGGTATGGAATGATCTTGTTAATGCTTCTAATAATATTACTTGCCCCTGGTTAGTCATTGGTGATTTCAACTATATTCTTGAACCCTTTGAGCAATTTAGTAGATACAATTTGCCTTATAGAGCCATGCATCTTTTTAATAACTGTTTAATTCAGAGTAACTTATTTGACTTAGGTTTCTCAGGACCTTGCTTTACTTGGAATAATAAGACCTCGGGTTCTGATCATATTAGAAGAAGACTTGACCGTGCTTTAACTAATGAGTCTTGGTTAAAAGTATTTCCTAACTCTAATGTTCTTAATATTCCTGCTATTCACTCTGATCTTGCTGCTGTCTTGGTTAACTCGTGTCCTTCTTTGCATATTAGTAAAAAACATTTTAGATTTGAGAATCAATGGTTAGGAAGAGATGACTATAAATAGATAGTTCAACAAGTTTGATCAGCTCCTAAAGTTGGTTCTTTTGGTTTTGATTTTGCCTCTAAAGCTCTTAAACTGGCCTTCTTTTCTAAAGACTGGCAAAAAGATGTGTCAGGTAAAATAAAAACATCTAGTAATAATCTTAAAGTTGAACTCATTAATATTTAAAATTCTTTTCATTTTGGCTTGCTTGATTTTAATAGAGTTTATGTTGAGCATGATATTATCAAACAAATCAAACATCTTGAAAAATTAGATAAGATTTATTGGTCACAGAGAGCTAATAAATTCATTGAAGATAATGATGTTAATACTAAATATTTCCATGCTCGTGTTAAACAAAAAAGAAGACTATATGCTATTAATAATTTACTTATCAATAACAACTGGTCTTCTGAACCTAGACTTATGCCTTTTTTACTCACTTTCAAAACATTTTCTCTACTTCCCTTCCTTCAAATTTTGATTTTGGAAGTGTTGATATTCCTCAGTTATCTTATACTGATATTTCTACCTTAAACAAAGAGATTACTGATATTGAAGTCAAAGAAATTGTTCGTAACATAGGAATTAATAAATCTCCAGGTTCTGATGGACTTAATGTGAATTTCTTCAAACCTTATTGGGATATTATAGGCTCTCCTCTTATCTCCTTGGTTAAGAGTTTTTTTTTTTCCCACTATGGACATCTGTTAAAAGGACTTAATGAAACCTTTATTGTTTTAATCCCTAAGTTTCCAAATTTTTCAGAGGCATCTCATTATCGTCCAATTAGTCTTTGTAATACTATTTACAAAATTATCACTTCCCTCATAACACAAAGACTAAATCCTTTGATTACCAAACTTATTTCTCCTTTTCAATCAGCCGTTATTCCTTCTAGACTCATCTCTGATAATATCATTTTAGCCCATGAACTAATTCATACTTTACATAAGAAAAAGAATACCAAGACTTGGTACATGGCTCTTAAGTTGGATTATGCTAAAGCTTATTATAAATTGGAATGGCCTATTATTATACAAGCCTATGGTTTTCCTTCTTTGTGGGTTAATTTGATTATGGAATGTATTTCTACTGCCTCTTTTAAAGTTCTGAATAATAATGAACTAACTGAAAGAATTATTCCTTCAAGAGGATTAAGGCAGGTGATCCCTTATCTCCTTTTCTTTTCATACTCTGTTCTGATTTTTAAACAAACTTCTCATGAAAAGAATGGATAATAAGGAATTCTTTGCACTTAGAGCTTCTAAGAATGGTCCCATGATTCCTTGTTTGAATTATGCAGATGATTGTTACATTTTCTCTCGTATTGATCCTATTAGCTTAACAACTTTGAAATCCTCTTTGCATCAATTCTGTAAAGCTTCGGGTCAAACTATTCGTACTGATAAATGTTCTTTTATATTTTCTCCTAACACTGATGATGAGGTAAAACAGATATCTCAAACTTTTTTGCCTATCACCACCTCGGATAAATACTTTTAATATGCCTATCACCACCTCGGATAAATACCTTGGTAAACTTATTTTCTCTGGTAGAACTTTGCATTCTTACTTCCACTTTCTTATTTCCAGAATTGATGCTCTTCTTCAAACTTGGTTGATCGGTCGTTGAACAAATCACAAGATAAATGTCCACAAACCAATAACAAATAACTAGCGCAAGTAGGGGTCGAATCCATAGGGAAGGTATGATCGAATCAAAGGTAAATCTTACAAAAGAAAATCTAACCTAGAAGAGATTTTTTTTATGGATTTTTGAATTATCAATTTAAACTAGAAAATAATTTAAATAAATCTAAGTTAAATAACTAGAAAATAATTAAAGAGAAAATCAAGGGATAAAAACATACTTTTTTTCCTTAGGTAAGTAATTTGATCAATTGAATCATGGATCATAGACACTAAACATTAATTTGACTTAAATTGCAATCAATTAAGAATCATAAATCATCCCAAATCGATATATAGCCTAAGACGTAGACATCAATTTTCATTGGAACAAAGTAATCCTCTAAATATCTTAAACAACTCCATTGAAATAATTGGTATAGGAATCAGACGTGATGCTCATTCAACCATGCTAAACAGATTAACTTGGTACTAACGAAATTAACCTCTTATGTTATGATCCAGGTACCACCCCTTCCTATGTCAAGCATTAGGTTTTATTATTCCACATGCATGATAAATCAATACCAAACTTGCCTACGTCAATTCCCATCTCGGCCTAAAGATTTCGACAAGGTTTGATATCCCATTGAACCTAGGACTCCTAGAATTACAATTGTTACTTGGACCAACTTTAGCTTTACTCAAGCTACTTGAATCTAACTATAGCATTCATAAATCTCAAGATATGTTGCACACCAAATCAATCAAAATATGAACACATAAGATGAAGCATAGAGATAAGAAACATATTCAAACGGAAAAATCAAACTATTAAGAACAAAAGTCTCATCAATAATTCATTGATCGAAAACACCTAAGGAAAAGAATTATTAAAGTTTAGCTACTCATGGATTGCAAGAAATCCATGAGAGACTTACAATGCTTGAGGCAGGCGGCAGCCTCCTCCTCTCCTTATCGCCAAAACCTAAAGAAAAGATGTGTTATGCGATCTAAGGGGTTGTTGCAAGGTTGGCTAGGGTTTTAGACTTAAGAGGGTATTTATAGAGGATGGTTAATTTAGAAATAAACAAACCCTAAGGACGTGCTGGACTTCAATCCAAGTCTTCAAGCAAATCCAAATTGGAGTTTGGGCTCAAATTGGTCAATCCCGCAAGAAAGGCCCAAGACAAATTCTGTCCGCTGACTTCAGGGGCATTTTTATCCATCAAAATGTCCGAACTGGGCTTCGACCAAAACACGAAAGTTGTAGCTTTTGGAGTTATCTTTACAACGCCTACTCATACGCCTCAAATGGAATTCTAGATCAAAAGTTATAGCCAAAATACAGAAGGGTCGCCAAATCTGGAAACAATTGGAGAAGCTTCAAGGAGAAGTGACGCGTCATGGCTGTCTGGCGCGCGCACATGGCTGGCCCCGACTCCCCTTGGGCGCCCATGTCAATGGCTTGTGCGCTCAGGGTGTTGCTCTCAGGCCCCAGGTTGCCAATGCCCATGTGTTGGCTGGGTGGCATGCGGCAAGCTTGGCGCCCCACCTGGTTTGCCTCGCGCCCCATGTGCTCCAGTGCTCCAACGCCACTTGACATGTCTTCTTTCCTTGAAATTCAACTTTGCTCATTTGCTTCAAACTCTTGAAAATCAATCTTATGATGATAAAATTGACTCTTCAAGCTCTTGAATCACGATCATATTGGCTCCATTCTTCATCCAAATTGTCCTTGGTGATTTTGCACTTTTCTTCACTTTAGCACCTATAAACACAAATATACCAAATATAAGGCATAATCAAGCATAAAATACCCAAAAAGCATAGGAAAATGACCATAAAAAGATGCATAATTTTGGTCTGATCATATTTCCCCCACACTTAAGCTTTGCTAGTCCCTAGCAAACTAAGGTTAATCCTAAGAAAACAAAAATGGTTAGTAACTAAACTAAACAACATATTGATTCCACTTTCGTAGGTGTACGGCGGCACTTAGCTCATGACGCAAGCCTTTAAACCTTTATACGTCTATAAAGGAGGAGTTATAGTCTCCTGAGGGTTTACTTAACTAGAACGATACCCACAAACATTTTGTAACATTAACTAGAGACATCAAACTTTAGAAAACAAAGTACTTCTAACAAATTAAGAATTTAATCTACATTTTCTAGTCAAATGCAATACAAGTTAGTAAGAATACAAAGACCATAAGATTCAAATTAGCTATGCACAAAAGAACTCCAATCAATAATGCAATTTCTAAGATCAATATACCTTGGATGAATTGGACAAGGAAAACTTACCATAAGCTTGCATTTACATCTATTTCCAAAGAGAGAGTAATATCATGGATATTAATCAAAAATTAAGATTGGTTTTAAAAGAAATAGCTTAATTTTAAATGTAAGGTTACTAACCTTAAAAGTGTTTATGATTTGGGGCTACTAGCTCCCTTTATTTTGAGGTTACTAACACTAATTTTTTCAAGAGGGACAATATTTCCGCATTCCATGCCTCTTATCCTCTTTCCAAGGGTTACTAACTCCTTTTGTTAAAGAAAAGAGTGACAATAATGAATTTTTTTTTGTTTTTTTTAAAACAGAAATACCTCTTCTCCTCTTTCATGAAAACACTTCTTTAAAAAATATTTATGCTACCCTTCATACCCCCACACTTAGTCTTTGACATATCCATGACATACTTCTATGAATGTACACAAGATCCAACACAAGTTCTAGAAGTAATGCACTTGCCAAAACATTTTTGGGTATGAAAAACCTTATTAATTACACTTCTTGATCAAAGAATGAGGTTATACATAAGAAAATTTGAAAAATATTTTCAATGTATCCAAACCAAATTAATATTACAAAAGACTATACTCATGGAAATTAAATCAAAACTTAATAGAAATACAAAACAATTTTTAATTTTCTTCAAAAATTTTGAAAATTTTTTCTCTAGTCAATAAGATAGAAAAGAAAATAGGATCTTGAAAATAGACTAATTCCTCCCCCACACTTAAAAGACACATTGTCCTCAATGTGTGTTGTGCTAGTATTTTGACAAAAAATTCAATGACCTCTTTTTGAAATTTTTGGAGAAGTAAGTGCAAAATGACAATTTGACTTATAAAGAAGACCCATAATTCAAGACAAATCAAATAATCATTCACTAGCAATCCAAACACAATAAGTGGGGTAATCCAATTAATTTTAACACATGCAAGAATTAATTCACCAAGAAAGTCGAAGCTCAATCTAAGCAAATTAATTAAACATAGTATCAATCATAGCATCCAAACACATAAGTCTTACATAAGATCCAAATAGAACAAATACAAATGCATGCAATGTCATGATAAAAATGCAAAACATAATAAGGTTCATAACATATGACATCCTAAGGATAAGAATCAATGGCCTCTCCTTGGCCTCCTTTGGCCCATTGAATCACGTATGGTGTCCTCCATTCGGTCCATGTAAGCTCTCATTTCACTCCTATGTTGCCTCATCTCTCGAACCATGAGCTGTTGAAATTCTCTCATAGGAAGCTCTTGGAAATTTTCTTCATCAACTTCCAAGGATGGCTGTCTTGTCCCTTGTGATTGTTCAAGTCCTTGTGCATAAGTCCTTGTGATGGTTGTCTTGTACCTCATTGGCAATAACTCTCCTCCTTAAACCCAAATGACTTAAACAATTCACATCAATGACATTGTCTTCATTGTTGAAGCAATATTCACCATCGACTTCAACTTCTTCATTGACCAAAATCTTGCTAATCAACAATGGGAAAACAAATGCCTTATCTTCATGTGAAGAATGAACCACTTCCCACATCCTTGAGAGTAACAACCTAGCCATTGGTATTCAATTACAATGACCTAGTCCATGGCAAAGCTTGTCTACAACATAGAAGTCTTCAATGCGAAGCTTATGCTTGTTACTACTCTTAGGAATGATATTATGATGCAACAAGTAACATATAAGTCTATCCCTTGGTTCCATGTATTTAATTCTTACCTCTCTATTCCCTTGGTTATCCATACCAAGAGGAATGTCAAACCTCCTTAAAGCACCATCCCTTTTCCATGTGCTCTCGGTGGTGGTCCTTTGCTCTCCATTAACATAAGTAAAATAGAACATACTACCCTCATTGTTCAAATCAAGTAAACGGCATAGATATTCCTCATCAACTACAATGTACTTACCTTTGACCATTGTGTTGATGGTGTAGGAATAACCTTCACGCTCCTTGTCCATGTTGGCATAAAATTGCTTCACCAAATTGGGATAGTAGTATCCATCCTTAGCGGCTGGGCGCTGGGGCTGTCCAGCTGGGTGCCCAGGCTTACGGCATGGGGCCCCAGCTGGGATCGGGCTTGGCTCCTCATTTTGCTTCCAATTGCAATTTTTGCTACCAAACTCAATTCCAACTTCAACTCAATTACCATCCAAAAATCTTACCATATTCCAAATTTCTTCAATTCAAAAACACTTGATTTTCACCAAAAATTTCACTTGATGGCCATCAAAGGGTTGACCTTATGTTCTTATCACTTAAGAGTCTATATGTATAAGATGCATGAGACAATTGTACAATGATAATATGCATGGAAAAACATTCAATTTAAGAAAATTAATTGATATGCATCAATCAATCAATCAAACATAGGAAATTAAATGAGATTGAAGTTCAAGAAAACTTCTCTATTTTTGCAAAGTGTAAGCTCCAATGCTCTTGATGCGTGCTTCCTTTCCTTGTCTCCATTGCATGATTGATTCCCTTGAATTGAAAATGCAAAATGACCTATAACTAAGAAAAAAGAAAATTCAAAAGAAAAGGATAGATGTTAGTGTATTGGGTTGCCTCCCAATTAGCGCCTTCATTTAATGTCTTTGGCTAGACATCCTCGTGGACTATTCTCCATTGGTGAAGGAACGCTGAGTGTGCTCCTTCAAAAGTTCCACGGTGATGTTGAGAGTGTCACTCATGGCTTTGAAAGGTTCAATTATAGCTCCATCAATTTTGAGTAACTTCTCTCGAGCTTCCTTTAATTCTTTGTTGATATCTTCACGCGTGTTGTTGGAAATTTTGCCTCTTTCTCCAAGCTTTTCTTTGTTCTTCTTCTTGATCCAACTTGGAGGTGCAATTGCTTGAGTCAAAGCTTCCAATGCTTTATATGCGTCCTTCACAGTATGATCACACAAGGGTATGTTGTTGATGCTATCCACAAGAAGTTGACCATCGACTTCTAATCCTTGATAGAAGCACTCGATCAAAACTTGTTGTGAAATGCCATGTTGAGGGCAATCGGCACAAAGTGTCTTGAATCTCTCCCAAGCTAGGTGGAGATTCTCATCCTTACGTTGTCGAAAGCTTGTAATCCTTTGCCTCCTCTTTGAATGTTGCTCACTTGTCATGGTTGAAGAGGTTGAAAATGTTGTACCTAACTCTTTCTTTACCCACTTTTTCACTACACAAACAAAATCATTAGTTTTCAAAGATAAATTCGATGAAAGTTTGGGATGAATTACATCACCATCAAACTCCATCGTCAATGAGCCATCAAAAACATCGATTTTGGTCTGAGAAGTCTTTAGGAAAGGTCTTCCTAATAAAAGAGGGCATTGATCCTTTGTAATTTCTCCTTCCATTTCCATAACAAAAATGTCAATAGGAAAAATTAAATGTTGTACTTTAATCAAAATATTCTCTAGCACACCTTTGGGATGCACCAAAGATCCATCAATCAATTGAAGAACAACATCAGTGTGTTTTAAAGGACCAATTTTTAAAGTTTGATAAAAAAAATAAGGCATGACACTTAAAGATGCTCCTAAGTCAAGCATAGCATTATCAATGATAGTATTTCCAATTGAACAAGTAACTGAAAACATATCAGGATCCTTGCATTTTGGAGGTAAATATCTTTGCAAAACAGCAGAAACTGTTGCTCCAACATTCAACTTACCTTGCAACCTTTTCTTGTTTATACACAATTGCTTAAGAAGCTTTGCATACCTTGGTACTTGTTGAATTGCATCAAGAAGTGGGATGTTGACCTCGACCTTTCGAAAAATATCCAAGATGTCTTGATCTTCATCTTCTTTCGTTGATTTCCTTGACTTGGTTGGAAAAGGTTCCTTCTTTGAATCCAATTTGGGCTTGACCACAGAAGTTTCTTTGGCTTTGGTTTCATCATCTTCAATCTTGATCTCCTTCATTAGCACATGCAATTCATCTTTTTCATTGCTTGTCCCTTCATCCATTGTAGGCTTTGTTGGATATGGTTCTTCCAATTCCTTTCCACCTCTCAAGGTAATAGCATTCACATTCTCCTTAGGGGGCAATTTGGTTTGACATGGGATCTTGTTTTGGCCTTGTGCTTTGAGTTCACTCACATCACTTGCCAATTGACCTAATTGCTTCTTGATGATCTCCATGGTCTCCTTCATTTGTTGCATTCCCTCAGAATAGTGTGAAGATTGCCTTGGATAGTTGTTTGGCCTTGCTTGGTAAGCACCTTGGTTTCCATAAGAATTGTAGCTTCTTGGAAAAGGTTCTTGCTTCCTTTGAAATCCCTCTTGTATTCCTAAAGCATTGACTTCTTCAACATCATCTTCGACCAAACTAGGGCACTTATCCGTGTGATGTCCTAATGAACAAATTCCACAAACCTTTGACACACTTGATAAGTTCGATTTGACCAAATCAGTGAGCAAAGTAATTTGTTGATTTGCTTCTTCAATTCGTTGCTCCAATGTAGAGGAATGGGTTGAGACTTCATTGATTCTTCTAATGTTTCCATCTCTTTGTGCACAACTCTCTCGAGTACCAAATTGTTGTGTGTTGGCGGCCATTTTTTCAATCAAAGTCCAAGCATTAGTGGGAGTCTTGTCGATGAAAGCCCCTCCACTTGCAGAATCTATGGAAGATCTATCAAATGGGAGTAAACCCTCATAGAAATACTGAATAAGCAATTGTTGAGGAATTTGATGATTTGGACAACTTGAGCACAACCTCTTGAAACATTCCCAAAACTCGTACATAGTCTCGCCTTGGGATTGCTTAATTCCACTTATCTCCTTTCGAATGCTTGAGTCTTTATGAACAGGAAAGAATTTTTCCAAAAACAACTTCTTAAGGCTCATCCAAGAAGTGATTGAACCACTAGGCATGTAGTACAACCAATCCTTTGCATGATCCATAAGGATAAAAGGAAAAGTTATAAGTTTGAATTGCTCCTCAAAGATACCTTGCATCTTCATGGATGAACAAACAATTTGAAAATCTGTGAGATGTCAATGTGGATCTTCTCCAGGCATACCATGAAATTTTGGCAATAATTGAATGAATCCAGACTTGATCTCAAAATTTTCTTCATTGGTTGGATATTGAATTGCTAAGCGCTGTGTAGTCACATTTGGGGCAGCAAGTTCCCTCAAAGTCCTATTGTTGTTGTTTTCTTCGGCCATGTTTTCTCTTGGGGGTTGTGGTTCCAAAGTTGAAGAAGAAGTGGTGGATCGTGGAGAGCTAGCTTGAGAACTTTGTGTTGACGAATCTCCTCCTTGCTATCTAGGCAAATTCTCCTTCCTTAGTGCAAAGAGTGTACGTTCAGGCTTAGAATTGAACTCTAAGTCCTTAGTACCACTACTTCTTGTATTTGGCATATAACACCTAGAAAGAACTTGAACAAAGAATCCAACAATAACAAGTAACTTGGAAAAAATAAAAAGTAAGGAAAAATTAACTAAGCTAAAAATTGAAAAGAAAAATAACGAAAAATATAAAGGATAAGGGTAAGAAATTCTTAAGTAATAATTTGCCTTCAATTACTTAAACCTTCCCCGGCAACGGCGCCAAAATTGTGATCGGTCGTTGAACAAATCAGAAGATAAATCCCCACAAACCAATAACAAATAGCTAGGGAAAGTAGGGGTCGAATCCACAGGGCAGGTATGATCGAATCAAAGGTAAATCTTACAAAAGAAAATCTAACCAAAAAGAGATTTTTTTAATGGATTTTTGAATTATCAATTTAAACTAGAAAACAATTTAAATAAATCTAAGTTAAATAACTAGAAAATAGTTAAAGAGAAAATCAAGGGATAAAAGCATACTTCTTCTCCTTTAGGTAAGTAATTTGATCAATTGAATCATGGATCATAGACACTAAACATTAATTTGACTTAAATTGCAATCATTTAAGAATCATAAATCATCCCAAATCGACATATAGCCTAAGAAGTAGACATCAATTTTCATTGGAACAAAGTAATCCTCTAAATATCTTAAACAACTCCATTTGAATAATTGGTTTAGGAATCAGACGTGATGCTCATTCCAACATGCTAAACAAATTAACTTGTTACTAACGAAATTAGCCTCTTATGTTATGATCCAAATACCACCCCTTCCTATAACAAGCATTAGGTTTTATTATTCCACATGCATGATAAATCAATACCAAACTTGCCTACGTCAATTTCCATCTCGGCCTAAAGATTTCGACAAGGTTTGATATCCCATTGAACCTAGGACTCCTAGAATTACAATTGTTACTTGGACCAACTTTAGCTTGACTAAAGCTACTTGAATCTAACTATAGCATTCATAAATCTCAAGATATGTTGCGCACCAAATCAATCAAAATATGAACACATAAGATGAAGCATAGAGATAAGAAACATATTCAAACGGAAAAATCAAACTATTAAGAACAAAAGTCTCACCAATAATTCATTGATCAAAAACACCTAAGGAAAAGAAGTATTAAAGTTTAGCTACTCAAGGTTTGCTTGCAATCCATGAGAGACTTACAATGCTTGGGGCAGGCAGCAGCCTCCTCCTCTCCTTATCGCCAAAACCTAAAGAAAAGATGTGCTATGCGATCTAAGGGGTTGTTCAAAGGTTGTCTAGGATTTTAGACTTAAGAGGGTGTTTATAGAGGATGTTTTAGGGTTAATTTAGAGCTAAAAAAACCCTAAGGACATGCTGGACTTCAATCCAAGTCTTCAAGCTAAACAAAATAGGAGTTTGGGCTCAAATTGGTCAATCCCGCAAGAAAGGCCCAAGACAGATTCTGTCTGCTGACTTCAGGGGCATTTTTATCCATGAAATCGTCCGAACTGGGCTTCGACCAGAACACGAAAGTTGTAGATCTTGGAGTTAGCTTTGCAACGCCAACTCATACGCCTTAAACGGAGCTCTGGATCAAAAGTTATGCCCAAAATACAGAAGTATAACCAAATCTGGAAACAATTGGAGAAGCTTCAAGGAGAAGTGATGCGTCATGGCTTCTAGCGCGCGCACATGGCTTGCCCCGACTCCCCCTGGGAGCCCATGTCAATGGCTTGTGCGCCCAGGGCGTTGCTGTCAGGCCCCAGGTCGCCAATGCCCATGTGTTGGCTGGGTGGCATGCCCGACTGGCGCTGGGTGCCCATGCGGCATGCTTGGCGCCCCACCTGATTTGCCTCTCGCCTCATGTGCTCCAGTGCTCCAACGCCACTTGACATGTCTTCTTTCCTTGAAATTCAACTTTGCTCCTTTGCTTCAAACTCTTGAAAATCAATCTTATGATGATAAAATTGACTCTTCAAGCTCTTCAATCACGATCATATTGGCTCCATTCTTCATCCAAATTGTCCTTGGAAAATATTTGTGTAAATAATCATCCAAATAGGCTCCAAAAAGGTACGAAATTGGTGATTTTGCACTTTTCTTCACTTTAGCACCTATAAACACAAATATACCAAATATAAGGTATAATCAAGCATAAAATACCCAAAAAGCAAGGAAAATGACCATAAAAAGATGCATAATTTTGGTCTGATCATTGGTATAATAAATATTTTTAATATGCTGGAAGAGTGACTCTTATCAAATATGTTCTCTCTTTCATTCCAGTAAATACCATGTCAGTTTTCATGCTTCTTTCCTCTTTTATTAGGAAACTTAATATTCTCTTAAGGAAATTTCTGAGGAACCATTCAATTGATTGTAATAGAATACCTTATATTAGTTGGATGTTGGTTTGTGCTGTTGGATTAATTATATTTTAATTAATTTGGCCCATATAACTTTTGGGCTTTCCTTGTCATTAAAGGATATTAATGAATGAAATAACTTTTGGGCTTTTCTTGTCATTGTTAATAGATGAAATGACTTTTGGGCTTTCCTTGTAATAAAGGATTTTAATTGATGGAACTTAATATCCTATTTAGATAAGGATTAAAGAGGTTCTAATAGTGGGGGGATTAAAGACTCCTATTAAGGTTAGAAGCTATTATATAAAGGGATGAACCATCCCCATTCTCTTCATAACAAATACTTGACGGCTATGATTTTCTCATCCATCAGAGAAGCCATAAGAGTTGAAGGCAGAATGTGGAAAATAATCTTGTTCGAGATTTTCTGCACAAAGCTATGGACAAAGGTAAGTGTCTAACCTTCTTGTTTATGATTGTAAGTGGTTGATTTATTCAGACTAAAAGATCCATCTTTAAAGGTATGTTCATATTTTCATCAAGGATTAACTAGAAAATTTGATTACAATTGGTATCAAAGCTTGGTTATTAACCCGAAAAATTACCATTAGAGATGAATTATATTCGTGTTCTTGAAAGTCTAAAGAACATAGCAAAGTTTATTGCTTCCACTTAATTTTAATTGCAATTGACTATTAGGAAATTCATGTTAGGTTTTATTTTTATATAATGTCTTTTAGATATGTTTTAGATTTTAGATGTTCCTACTTGCTATAATCAACTCAACACTTCAAAGAGATAATTTTTCTACACTAAATGAACATTTTCAGGATTATTTTTTGCTTTTATTAATTAAAAGGCCATGTGTTTGAAGCAATCTGAGCAGTTCATTTTTTTTTTCGAGCTTATTCGAGTAGTCCATTACTCTGCTTGGCTCGACTCGATTACACCCCTATTGAGAATTCTCTTGTAAAAGAAATTGGACTCCTTATCACGAAAAGTCCTTAATAAGAATCGCAATCTAAACAGAATGCTAAGCTCCATATCGCTATAATAGCATGGATAGAAACCAGAAATGGCCTTTTCTTTTTACTAATAAGAGCTTACGAAAATATCGTCTTATATAGGGGAAGTTGTCATACATAAAGTATGTATGATTCACATAGCCAACCATACTTTATGCGTAACATAGGTTGTATGAAAGCGTACATTAAGGTTGTTTTCTCCTACATATTTTGTGTTGATTTGCCTTTTCTGCAGTTTGATAAGGGAAAGGGCATTCTCAAGGAGAAAATATCTATTGTAAGGCCCGTTTTAGAGGACTTGAGGTTGAAGGAGCAAAGACTGAAGGATTTTACTGATACTCAATCACAGATTTAGCGGATTTGTGCAGAAATAGCATGCAATGGTCAGTCCATTTTGTCTGCTGATCCACAAGTAAATGAGCATGATTTAACCATCAAGAAACTAGGGGAGCTTAAATCTCATCTAAAGGAGCTTTAGAATGAGAAGGTTTATAGATCACTATAGTTGAAATTTGAAGTATTTACTAATACTCTAGTATTCTTTGGTTCTTTAATTTTCTAAATTTATTGTCTTTTACTGAATTTGCAGATTATCCGGTTACTGAAAGTGACCATCGACATTAACATGATTCATAAGCAGTCAATTGTGATGTCTTTTGATTTCTTGAAGACGGTTAGTGGCATTCATCCAAGCCACTGACATGCATGATTCTTTCACTGCAGCAAGAGAAGCAGAATAGGTTACAAAAGGTGACTTGTCAGGGATACCATCAGACAATCTGCATTGACACTATTACATATATTCATGCATAGATACCTGCAGATGTACTTATATTCACTTATGTATATGCATATATGCATTCCTTGGTACTTACTCTCTCAAGAGATTAAAATAAAGAAGAAATATGCTTTGGTTCCATTATACTTTATAAGTTGTAGGGTGAGAGATTTTGGTTGCCAATCCTTACAAGTCAAAATTTGCCTTGATGTTAAGTGTTTAGAGTTCAAAAAACTAAGTTTATAATGCACAAAGTATTTTTTTTTCTTGATTGTTCTTCAGTTGTTGCAGAGAGACTTGTAGACACCCTATTTTGGTTCATTACTTTTTTCTTCTCTTAAATTTCTATTGAAAGATTTCCTCCTTGCTGGACATCTAAAAGCTTTCTAGCTGCACTTTTTAAATTTTTGTTTCCACCCTTTCTTTAGCCAAATTGTCCTTCCTTTCATCTTAATTTCTTTTTTTTCCTTTTATCTTAATTTTCTTTTGACCAAGTTGATTTATTTCTTGCAACGTTGTTGGCATTCGGGTTCTTGCTTTACTTTGGGCCTTTAATTTCTTTTGGGTCCTCATTGGCTCAATTTGGCTATTTGGTACATTTATAAAATTTTGGTATTGATGGATTGATTTTCTTAACTTAAGTGGCCCATTTTCAAAATGGACCCAAATGCTACTTTATTGCAAAATGACATTGCAAAGAAGAAATGAAATTGCAAGGTATGTCGGTTTCAAAATTGCTGGGCCCGTGTCTTTCCTCTTTTGGCACTAAGGAAATTTAAGAATTAAATTGGTTTTGATAGTTGATAAGTTAGAAATAAAAATTTAGCCTTTACCTAGAAAAGATTATTAGTTAGTAATTTGGAGGTAAAGGATTGGCTTTAATTTAGAAATGGTTAATTAGCGATTAATTTGGGATCACTTAGGCTAATTAAAGATTAATTATAGTCAATGCAGATTAATTTAAGTTAATTAGAGCCCACTTAAGAGTTAATTAGGATTAATTAGGTTTTGATAAAGTTAAATTAGGTTAGTACATATGCATTTCAAGTTTAATTTAAGTTGATTTAAATTGTTGTATGTCATGCAACTAAATAAACCGAAGCATAGCCTTCCGAAGAAGGGGCTTTCATGAGTAATCGAGTTTTTGGGGCTTCTGAATGTCTCCGAGGATGAGACAGTTCTTCTCGAGATGCTTCGGGTTTCCGTGCACATATCTTGGGAAGGGCTTTCAATACCCCAAGACTACGCGAATCGGTCTAATAAACCGGATCTTGCATTCATCATCCTTGCATTCATGCATTAGTCACGATTTAGATCAAAAATGAAAATTAAAAGAAAAAAAAAGAAATTTTCTCCTTAACTAAGACTTTTTTTTCTAAAATTGGAAAATTAAAAAAATGGAAAATGAGAAAATGATTCAAAAAATGGAATAAAATGTTTTTAAACAAGAAAAGAGTTTTTATAATTTTGCTCTTTTATACGAGTTTTCAAAAGAAAAACTAAAATATAATTTTTCTTGTTTTCTTCCCAGAGTGCCCTTTCCAGATGAAAGGTGTTGATTTTAATTTTTTCAAAATTGCCCTTTCCAAACGAAAGGCTAATTTTCAACGTTTAATTTCCTTTTTTCCAAAATTCCCTTTCCGGACAAAAGGTCGGTCTTCGTCATTTTTTCACAATTAAGTTTAATTTCATTGTTTTCAAAAATAATAAAAGGTGTTAATTTACTTTCTTTCCTTTTAGAATATTTTCTTTAATGGATAAGATTAAGAATAAAAACATCCATTTACTTTTGGACCTACTAGATTTAGCTAGACTAAGAGGTACCGTCATTTGACGAGCATTCCGAGGTGCTTATCCTTCCATAGGCGCAATCGACTCCCGAACTTAGACTTAGGTGACAAGACTGAACCTATAGGTTTAGTGGGTCCCTCCAAGCTTTGGACCACATTAGACTCATTAGGTTATTAGGTGACTAATAAAACCTCTTTTTGATTAGTGGCGACTCCATATGCTTAGTTTTTAAGTCGTTAACGGTAGGGTTCCACCCAGACCCGCATGTTGCGATAAGACTCTTAAGTCTTAACCATTCCATGTCATACCTGGAGTTGTTTTAGAAAATATGGAAAGAAAATGTCTAACTTTTAGGTTCTGTTCAAGAAGTGGCTAATGCATTAATCCCTTTTTAGTTAGATATTCTATTTACTTATTTGTTTATGAATATTATATTCTATTTACTTATTTGTTTCTGAGTATTATGAAGAGAAAAGAGCATTGAGGTTGTTTCTCTTAGGTCAATAATTTGAGTGGCATAAATTCGCTTCAATATTGGCTTCTCTTTTCCTCTCTGTATAGTTGAAATGAGGATTGGTTATTATTTTTGTTCTATATTTTCAAGTTCATGGTCGATCATAAACAAACTATGGAATCTCCTTCAAAATTCTGTTGATGAGTGAAAGAGATTTGAGCATGTTACTTCCTTGATTTCATCCTCGGTTGATGAGGTCTCCCGAGAAGAATGCCTTAGATTGTATGTTATTGAACAGATGAGACTTTTATTTGTCGTCTTCTTTTTTCTTTTTCCTTTTTTTTTGAATTATTGATGTTCCAAGTATATTGTGAATGTTATGATATGTATATTTTTGTTGAGTTTAGGTTGAGGTTCAAGTTGACAGATTGAACATAGTGAAAGCTAATAAAATGAAGGAGCTGATATTTAAGAGGCAAAATGAACTAGAGGAAATTTACAAAGGAATCCATATGGATGTAAACAGTGATACAACACGACATATTCTTAGCAACCTCGTAGAATCTCGGTACGTGAATTTTCTCCTCGTTCTGAATTATCTATATCTTCCTGATATTATTTAACATAATTTTATTTTCATTATGGATGCTTATCTTTTTCAAATTACATATTGGTTTTGGTTATAGTGTGACATTTCTTTTCTATAATAAACATATAATAAGGTGTATGTTCGTTTGCATGTTTGCTGTATACGCTTCTCCTTTGGAGCTTATGATGCAATTAGTTAATACAGTGTAGAATGTAGTTATACTCTATACATGTTATATTCTTATATTGTTTGTTATTCTCTGTATCAACTTTTGACTAGTGTTTACTTTATTGTAGCTTGTTGTATGACCGTTGAATTAAACTAAAAAAATGGTTTTACAATGACTATAGGTTTCTATTCATAATTATCTATAGTTTTTAAGCTATTATTGTTTATTGGAACATGGTTATCTCTTCCTATACTAGTGATTAGAGCCTGCGTCATGCCGCGGGCTTTTTTTGATTTATGATAGAAAACATAGAGATTAAATAATCGAAATTAGATGTTGGGAATTATGCATCAAAAAGTCATTTAGGATTTATGCTAGAAAATAGAGAGATTAGATAATAGAAATTAGATGTTTGGCAATAATGTATCAAAGAGTCATTGAGGAATGATTGCTCTCGCCACACTGTTATGTTCTTGCAGAAAAGGAAAATTATTAAAAATTGACAGTTGGGGAGAAACAAATTGTATAAACTAAAACACAAAACAAATTTCGTATTCAAAGGTTCTCTCATTTTGGTTACAATAACTACTCATCAAATTTTAATATTGCTTTTACTATCAATAATCAAGTTGGGATGAGGAGAAAAAATTAATGAGGGCAACTTCAGCAAATAAATATAACAACACAAGAAGAGTTTTTCTAAATTTACTTTAATAAATTTAGAGTTTGTTCTCCTGGAAAATGATGAAATCCTTCTGTAGAAACATAAGTTTTTTTTTGACATATAAATATATGCATCCTAATGAAAGCCATGATAAATATTGAATTGATGAATGAGTCTTATGGCGTAATGTTTTCCGGCAATACCTGGAGCTGTAAGAGATGGATTATGCCCAAAGGATAAAAAAGAAATAAGGACCAAACTACCATAATAAAGGACTCATTTCAAAAGATAATTAACAATTTAAGAAAACGTGAACAATCATATGTAGAGAGATAGATGAGTTAGAAAAGCTAACCACCATTCGCAAAATTAAACAGGACTTACAGATAAAACCAAAGATTAACCATTCGTAAAATTAATTGACTTCTAAGAATTAACATTGACATAATTTTCAGTTTGATAAGAATATGGCTAGCACAAAAAGGCCACAATTGACATCTTTTGATATTGTTAAACAAGAAAAATAGATCGGGACAAGAAATATATACCATGGAGGTCCATCCATATTGATTAAAAGTGTATTAAGGCGGCATGTGCCATTCTTTGCACAACTCAAGTTTCCCTAATCACTGACCTACAAAAAGAAGTTTAAATAAAGAAAAACAAAAACATGTGAACTTCAAATAGGATTTAGGTGGTCCAAAAAAAGGCTAGGACTTAAAAGCACTACTCTTGAAGAAAGAACATAAGTATCAACAACCACAATAAGGAAAAGATACCAAATTAGTTCTTCGATCTGAGATCTTGTTTAAAATCATGGCTTATTTACTTTCGGCATTCAGATACGAACTCATAAACCAATAGGTAAAAGGACATATCATGGAAAGAAATGCAATTTAGTTTGCAATTGTAATGACAGATTAACAATAAGCACATTATCATCAACTTTGAATCACCAATGATAATGGTCTTAAGGTTTGTGCATAAGACAATAACCAGATATTAAAAAAAGGATCTAATAAGTATTTAAATAATTTTTGGGCACAATTACCTTCAAGAATACTTGGAAATGCTAAAAGATAGGTGGTTGTGAGAACAGGCTGCATTCCAGATGGATTTGATATTGAATGGGACATAGGGATGTGCTTCAGTAATTAGGGAATCCTCCTATAAAAATAAAGCGTTATTTAAGAAATTGTATGACCTTATATCATCATTAGTTTAAGCAAAGAACAACAGAAGTTACAATCTCCTTAAAAAAGTTCAACCATAATCTTAGTTGAACAGTATTTAATGAAAGGAAAAGGAAAAATGAGGATAAGACTTGAATGTACCATCAACTACAAACAAAATATAAGAGCTGTGAAGACAACAAAAGAACTGCCACAAAATGGAGAAAACCAAATATCAGAGAAGTGAAGATTGCGAGGCTTGTACACTGTCATAACGTGCAAATCGCGAGACTTGAGCGCTAGATGCATTGGAAAGGAGTCACCACCAATCTTTTTTTATCTAGGTGTGATTGGCCTCCTAAGTTTGATTAACCATTGGACTTTGTTACCAGATTTTGGACACAGGGTTCGATTACGTGTAGGGAAGGTATTAGCACCCCTACAACGCCTGTCAAAAAGACAGTACCATTTTAATTAAACATTTTTTTTGGCCAACAATAAGGTTGCCCTGCAATAAGGTTAATTAAACATTAACCTTAACCTTAATTATCACTTTGCTCCTTTAAATTTATGATTTTCAAATTTACCCTTTTAATTGAATTGTTTTCAATTTCCTCACACTTTGACAAAAATTTTAGACAATTAAATATCTCCAAAGAACTACCACTCGTACATCCCTTGGATTATTCTTATTAATCAACCTTATTGCAAATCTCACTTTTAGTTTTTGAATTTTGATTATATCTTTTTTATATGGTCTCCCACAAAATGGCAAAACCCCAAATTAAATTATTACTGTTGCGCCAAAATCTCTTTGGAGCTTTGGGAAGTAGAGGCGTGCCAGTCAATTTGAAATAAAATTGACAAAGTCAGTGTGAAATTTGAATGCAGTAAAGATCAGACGATTTGTGGAGTCTGGTTAAAAGTCACCAAAATGGTTTTAATCATTTAACCCAGATTTCAGACTATCGGAGCAATAAGGTTCTTAAAAGTTGATGACAGGAAAGAGTAATTGATATTGATATTCAAAGTAGTGATTACAGAAAATGAAACAAGATTCAAACGAAAGATCGAATGAAAAAGAAAACAAGAAACAAGAGTGACAAAATGGGAAACAAGAGTCAAGTAAGCATGTTCATTGATTTTGCGCTGGGCAGTTGTGTGTGTAGAGTTGTCTCTCTTGAGCTTTGGCGAAGCTTCTTCTTCTTATAGTCTCTTTGCCAATCTAGATCCACGAGTTAAGGAAACACCACATTAATCTTCAAGATATCAATCGCAATGTCAACCTTTAATGGTCACGATGGCAAATTGATCCTGTCTACAATGTCAACTCTCAATCATCCTCCTGATCTTGTGAGCAATCAATATCAATTTAGATCACGTAATTCGTGATCAATCAATTAGTCAACTTCGGTATGAATGCTTGACTTTTTTCCCCCTTGACACGACTTGACTATTATTGTGCTGATGAATACGTGAATGCTCTTGGACTTGATTATTAACCTTAATTGAAAACAACGGCACCGACTTCTTCAAGCTGATGGAGTATTTGTTCTTCACCATCGATACCGTTCTCAATGTCCTGATGATCTAAGTTTAACAATTCAAATCATGGCTAATTTAATTAATTGAAGCCGATGATGTTGTCTTTTGGGAATCAAGCCCGTAGCCTTCATATTTGGAAGATTAACCAGTATCGACTTCGGCCTAAAAGAATCAGTATTTTGGTTATATCATCAACACCAATCAATTTCTCCTGATGATAAGCATCCGATGATATAAGTTGCCTTTATCATAAGCCACATTATCTGGATAAATAGCTTGATCCTGATGGTGTTGCCTTCAACTTATCATTCAGATCATCTGGACCAAAAAATTGGTCCTGATGGTGTTGTCAATTAAAAATTACTAAAATCATCGGGACTAATAAATTGATCTTGATGGTGTTGTCTTCAATTTATCATTCAGATCATCTGGACCAAAAAATTGGTCCTAATGGTGTAATATTTAATTACCTCCCATAATTAAATTACAAGGCAATTTCCAAGCAATTTCCTAGGTGATTTGGGCTTTGCTCAAGGATTTTCCTAATCCAATTAGGTTTAGGGTGGTTATAATTTCATCAATTTTGGAATTTAAGATTTAATCTTGACCATCCAAAATTAATCAATTAGACCACAATTCATAATTTACCCTAAGTGTAAATTAGGGTATAAACATTACCCCCTCCAAGCTTGATCACTTATTTAAAGGGATTAAAACTTGAATTTTAATTACACAAAAACTCTCCAAACCGACAAGTAATATTGCACCAATTTAGCCTTCTAGCCGCTGCTCCTTCTATGAATTTTGGCTTCCAGTCTTTGTTGACTCACTATGGTTCGCTCTTCATCAAATCTTCCACCCTCCAATAATCAAAGGAACCAACAACGTCGTCCAAGGACGATGAACTCACACCTTGCACAACAACATCCTGTTACAGGATCAGGTAATTTCGCAAATCCCAATTTAAATTTGTATTGGCCATCAGATTTATCTCCTTAAGCCAAAAGGGATTTTACTTAAGAATAATGTTTGAAAGTCAGGGAATAATTTTCCATTACTTTTTGCAATCCAATTTTTCGGCCGAATGCTTTATTGGCCTATCACCACCGAACCCTTGCCCATGTAATCGCAAATTCTAGGTCAAAAAACCTTATTGCCAAAAGTCAAATAGATTCCCTTCTGTGAGTGAATTGGATTTTGGCCTCATAATCAATTTCTTGGCCAATAAATTATATATATATATATATTTTCTTATAAAAATATATGAAATCATGATCTTTAGGCCTACCATGAAAACCTTTTTGGCCTAATAACAAACATGGGCCTAGTAATTTTGTTTTGGTTTTTTCTTTACTATTGGCCTAATTTTCTAAGCCAATTAGCTTTCACTTTTTTATGTACACCATCAGGACCGACTTTGCTATCTTGATGGTGATTTTTTTTTGTTTTTTTTATATAAGCCGCTATACGCAATTTGGGCGGCTTTGTCCACGAAGTGTATCTATATATTTTATCACACATTTGTGTAACAGTTGGTCGAAGCTAAACTTACAGCCATGCTTTCGTCAACTTCTTCTTCAATTACTTGATCAAATTCAGGTTCGGGAACTTGTATTGCTTCCTATGCAGTAAGATAATACTTCTTCAAATACCTCCCGTTGATGAACCTTGGGTGCCATTTTTTATCCATGCTCTCTAACCAATAAGCACCACCTTTAAGTACATTTCTCATGCAAAATGGCCCTTCCCATTTGGGTGTCCATTTTCCATAAGGTTTAATCTTTTTACCGATAGGTAATATAGCTTTCCAAACTAATTCACCTTCGGCAAAACTCTTATGACGAACCTTTTTGTTGTAACTTCTTTCGGCTTTTCTTTTTTGTGCGTTCAAATGATCTAAAGCCGATAAGCGCTCTGAATCTTTATCCTCAAGAGCGACCATCATTGACTCGGTGTACTCTTCCCAAGTCAAATCGTTTTGAAAAGCAACCCTGGCCGATTTGGCCAAGATCTCCATCGGCACCATGGCGTCATGACCATAGGTGAGATTAAAAGGGCTAACTCCTGTACTTGAACGTTGCGACATACGATAAGCCCATAATGCTCTTGATATGTACTCGTCCCATTTCCCTGGATGTTTGAGTACTAACTTATCCATGATCTTTAAGATCACTTTATTGGAGGCTTCAGCTTGCCCATTAGCTTGTGCATAATGGGGTGTTGATTTCATACATTTGATTCCATATTTTTTACCCAACGCTTTTGTTATTTCTCCATCAAAATTCAATCCTTGATCTGAGGTGAGGGTTTCTGGTATTACAAAGCGGTAAATGATATGTTCTTCAATGAACTTCTGGATATCCGTATGCTTGGTATTATTCATCGCCTTTGCTTGCACACACTTGGTGAAGTAATCAGTAGCTATGATGATGAAACAAACTCCACCTTTTGCTGGAGGATAAATTTTTCCAACGAGATTTATAGCCCATCCACGGAATGGCCATGGCTTCACAATAGAGTGGAGATCTTCAGAGGGAACCCTTTGAACGGGACCATGCTTCTAACATGCTTGGCAACCCCGGGCATATTCCATACAATCTTTCATAACGGATGGCCAATAAAAGCCATGTCGTCGTATGAGCCAACGCATCTTTCTTCCTGCTTGATGAGCGCCACAAAGCCCTTCATGTACATCTTTAACCACGGCTTTAGCTTCCTCTCCGTCAAGACATCTCAAGAAGACACCATCGACACCTTTTCTATACAACTCGTCGGCCAATACCGTATAATGTATTGCCAACGACCTTGTTCTCCTACTAGCGGGTTGAGTGGGATCTTTAAGATATTGAATGAATGGATCACGCCAATCTGTTGTTACCGTCCTGGTGTTGACATTGAAAACATCGAAAATGTTTTCTCTCCCAAAAATTGATGGCATACTTCTTCTTTACGACGTTAACTACTTTCCTCATAATTTCATCTCGGAAGGTAATCCCTGATGCTAATTGAGCAGCAACATTCGCTCCTTCATTCATATGTCTTGGCACATGCTCAACACTAACATTGTCAAATTCCTCCAACAATTGAGTAGCTAGAGCGAAATAAGGCAATAAGGTTGGACTTGTGCACTTAAATTCTCCAGTTAGATGATTCACCACCAACAAAGAATCTCCTTTTATTTGAACTGATGATGCCTTCATCTCCCTAAGCATTTCAAGGCCAATAATGAGCGCCTCATACTTAGCTTGATTGTTCATGCATTCAAAGTCCAAATGGAACGCCATCATCATCCAGGTACCTTGTGGAGAAGATATGATAATACCTACTCCTGCTGATTCTGAAGTACTTGATCCATCAAATTCCAACACCCACGGCACCAAGGCAATTTCCAAGACTTCCGCGGCATCTTCAAAATCTTTCCCCAAATCCAAGCAAGGATGATCAGCTAGGAAATCATCAACCGCTTGACCTTTTACTACTTGTTGAGGAATGTACCTGAAACCAAACTCAGACAAAGCCAAACACCATTTACCAAGTCGGCCTCTTAGAATTGGCCGAGTTAACATATATTTGACAATATCAGTCTTGGCAATTATACACACGCTAAAATAGAGCATATAATTGCGTAATTTTATTGTAGCAAAGTATAAGGATAAACAAAGTTTCTCTATCGAGCTATATCTAGTTTCAACATTAGTAAGAGCTCGACTAAGATAATAAACTGCATGTTCCTTCCCTCTTTCTACTTCCTGGGCCAACAAACACCCAATTGAAGATGTTGTGGCCGATACATACAAATACAATGGTTTATCTTTCCAAGGGGGAACTAAGACGGGAGGCTTTGCAAGATAATTTTTAATCGCCTCAAATGCGTCTTGATGTTCTTTGGTCCAGATGAAATCTTCTTCCTTATTCAATCTCAATAGTGGTGAAAATGCTTTAGTTTTACCAGCGGTATTTGAGATAAATCTTCTTAAGAAGTTAACTTGACCAAGAAAACGTTGTAACTCCTTCTTATTGGCGGGAGGTTGAGCTTGCATGATCGCCCTTGTTTTGTTTTGATCAACTTCAATCCCCCGTTGGTGAACTAGGAAACCTAAGAAATTCCCTGCAGTCACACCAAAAGCACACTTGAGTGGATTCATCTTCAGATCGTGTCTTCTCATTCTGTCAAAAGATTGCTTCAGATGATCGATGTGGTCTAAGCTATTATGTGACTTAACCACTACATCATTGATATACACTTCCATGAACTTGCCGATCATATCATGGAAAATGGCATTCATGGCTCTTTGGTAAGTTGCTCCAGCGTTCTTAAGTCCAAACGACATCACAACCCACTCGAATGTCCCAATCACTCCAGGGCAACGGAATGCGGTCTTTTGAACGTCCTCCTCTGCGATATAAATTTGGTTGTAGCCGCTGTGTCCATCCATGAAAGATAAAATTTTGTGTTGAGTTGTTCTATCCACAAGTAAATCAACAACTGGCATAGGATATTCGTCCTTGGCGGTGGCTAAATTCAAGTTGCGAAAGTCGACGCACACCCCGATCTTGCCAGTTTTCTTTACCACAGGGACAACATTCGATATCCATTTTGCATAACGTGTTGTGCGAATAAATCCCGCCTTGAGTAATCTCTCGATTTCTTCCTTCACCTTCAACACACATCGTTGGCCATCCTCCTAGGTGGTTGTTGATACGGACGGTATCCTGGAATTATAGGAAGTCGATGTTCCACCAAGTCTCTGCTCAATCCCAGCATCTCTGGATAGTCCCACGCAAAGCAATCTTTGTACTCTTTCAACAAAGCGACCATGCGTATTTTATCTTCATCGCACAAACATTGGCTTATGTAAGTAGGCCGATGTTGACCATCTGTACCAAGATCAATCTCTAGCAGCGAATCTTGTACCTCGACCTTCAGATCGTCTAACTTCATTGGAGCATGATCCAACTCTTCCATAGTGATTTCATTTCCTTTATGAGCCGCATTTGCTATTAGGGAGGCTTTTTCCTCTAAAGATTGAATGCGCTGTTGTAAACCATACGCCTACAACTTTCTCAAAGTGTCGTCTACTTTTTCTCTCCTTTTGTCATCTTGACTCATCATGGAATTTCTTCAATGATGGGAGATTTACCAAGCGGCCTGTACGATATAATTGCACTAGGCCGGACAAGGTCTTCCATGGCTCTTTTCAAACCATCTTTCAAATCTTGGGATGTTGACACCATCGGCATTGGAATTGGACGTCCATACTTGTCTTGACCAAGAAATCTGGTGGTGCCAATCGTTTCGCCATAATATCTAACCTCCACAACATTAGACTCCACCTTAAATGGTCGTCTATCAGCATGCACAACTTCCAGCTCATTTCCGTTCCAAAAGCTCAGAAGTTGGTGTAAAGACGATGGTACACACCAGTTAGAGTGGATCCAATCTCGTCCCAATAAGGCATTATAACTTGATGATGAATCAACAACAAAGAAAGCTGATATAGTCGTTCTACTTCCCACCGTTAGGTTTGTAGCAAAAATGCCTCTTGTCTCAGTGATAGCACCTGAAAAGTCACTAACAGTTACATTAGATTCAATTAAATCATCATCACCTCTTCCCAACCTCTTCAATGATGCATAAGGCAAAAGGTTAACGGTAGCTCCATTGTCAACTAAAACTCTATTCATCGGTACACCATCAAGATGAACCTTGATATATAGAGGTTTGATGTGATATGTCACACGTTGATCAGGTTTTATGAAGACATTGTCTTTAGGTTGTTCAACCTTGCCCCCCGAGTCTTCATCATCCTTCTGAGGTAGATGAATAATTTCTTCAACGTTCCCAACTGGGAGTGGTTCATCTGACCAACTTTTATCAACACTTGGTTCCAAACCATCAACTCTTGCAGCAAATGTACATGGCAATGTGAGGACATTGCAGTGTAGGTTACGGTAAATTGTCCGAAGGTTATCGAATTGACGGAACCTTCTAAGAAATCATTAGCTTGCAAGGTATCATTCTCACTCTCTTCACCTTTATTTTTACTCCCACAAGAGTAAAGTGGACTTTCATTATTGGTCTTGTCTTGACCATCAGCTTCTTTCTTTTGCAACAGAGCAATCTTCTCATTTAGACTTGCTTCCTTCTCCCTTATAAGAGCTTCCCTTTTATCCAGCTTGGCCTGTTCAACAGCTATCCTCTGGTCCAATCTTGCTTGTTCAAGTAAAAGCTTGGCTCTCTAAGGTTCTAAACCTCATCCAACCAAGTACTCAAAAGTCATATCAGCGTAACTTTGAACATGCCTTTTAAGATAGCCTCTTCATCAGCATCCTTCTTGAAATGACATTTCTCTAAGCTAGTTACCAAGGCCGTCACTTCTTCCTCCATCGCAGCATCCTGTAACTCCTTTCTAGCTTTAGCCCTTCTCATGAACTCTCGCCTCCTCCACGTCTTCTTGTTTCTCTCTATTGGTGGAGTTGGAAACTTAGGATGCTCAACTTTCTGCCAAACACCAACTGGAGCTCTGACAGTCGGCCTTACCATCTTAGGCCGATTGGATTCCATCGCATGATCTCTTCGGATCTTGACTTCATTTTGAATCGCCATTGTTCTTATCTCTTTCTTCCTCCTTTCCAACCAAGGCCTTATCTCACTTCTTGACCTAGTTGGAAATTGAACCGTCGGCTTAAGAACATGGGGAGCCGATGCTGTGATTTTGGATCTAGTCAACATCGGCTTAGAAGTTCCTTGAACTGCCGATGTGATTATCATTGACGGCTTAACATCTTCTGCAGCAAAATCTAACTTTCTCTGCACCGTCCTCCAAGCAAACGATCGATTAGAAACCTTCATCGGCATATCCTCAGTTGTAGTCAGATATAACTTTCTTCTCGGCATCGATCCTAGAGCTACGGGCCTTGGAGCCATCGGCTGGGATACTTGTTGTCTCGACGGTGCAGCTCTGTTGATATAACCATATCTCACAGGTATTGATGGTCTTCTTTCTTTTGGTGGTGGCATTGCTTCTTCATCTCGAGCGATGCCTTTGGCTTTCTGTTCCCTCGTCAAACGACCACCTGTTGGAAAGTTAACAGAAACTGATCGTGTCGTCAGCAATCATAAAATAATCCCCACAAAACCTAACTAAAGTAGATAGGGCAAGTAGGGGTCGAATCCCACAGAGAAGGGTAGAAAACTTTATCCTAAGAGCTAATCTTTTCTAAAAATTACTTTTAAAACAGAAAACAGGGGATTAAAATTATCAATTACCCAAGAACAAAGCATTAAGAACAATTATATTTTTTCACGCATGCGTACTAAAGTAACACCAAACAATGAGCAAATTACTTTGGCCACTGATCCCTAATTCCCTTGGAAGGAAGATCCTTCGCCTCCAATTGCTACCGAATAATCAAGCCTGAACGATCCTTCAATGGCTTGATTTAGCTATAGATCTATCAAATCTTATCATTAGTTGTAGTCTAAATCCACAATCATCAAGATCATAAGATTAAAACAGAGATTTAAAAACTATTTATCAAGAACAAACATCAAATTATAAGCACAAAAATCTCACCATAATCAATTGATTAAATTCACCAAAGGATAAGAAGTATTAAGGATTTAGTTACTCATGGATTTGGGAAAATCCATGAGAGGCATAAGAAAACTTACAAGACCTTTGGACAGAATCTCCTTAGCCTTCAACAAGGAGGGTTGTCGCACCTCTCTATGCAAAGAGAGGTGTCGACACCCTCAACCTAAAACTAGAAGAAAAACTAGAACTAGAAGAAAAATAGATGAAGAGAAAATTGTATCTAGATGTTATATCATCTAAGGCTACATAAGGTGGCTATTTATAAAGGAAAAATAACCTAAAGACTCATATTAGACTTAGGAAAAGAGGCTAGGACGTTCTAGGGGCTGACTTAGTCTCCAAGTTGGATTAGATGTCATCCTAGAGTAGAATCCAAGTCAAAATAGGATTCTGGAATTTTCTGGATTTCTACAGAAACTTCACTGGCAGATTTGGGCTTGAAAAGGCAGAATTGGGCTTTGGACTTCAAAGGAAAGTTGTAGGTCTCGGAATTAGCTTTCCAACGGCTACTCATGGGCTTAAAACGGACATCTAAGCAGAAAGTTATGGCCTTTCTACCGAGACTACGCCATTTCCTACTCCAAATAGGACTAGTTACGGGAAATTACGGGATTTGGATATTTTGGAGGGTCCAATCGGCATTAATTGGGATTTTAACTTCAATTATGGACTTATATGGACTTATATGGGCTGAATATAATCCCATATAAAATATTCAAAATTCCTTAACTTCCGGGGTTCTTCCGGACTTGTCTTCATCCCTTTGCAATTAAGCTCCAAATATTGAATTCTTGCTTCTTGAAATAATTCTTCAACGATCTTCAAATCTTCAAATTATCTTCAATAAATCTTCAATGACGAACTTCGAATCTCCAAATCTTCACTCCAAATTGCTAAGTCCATATTTGTGCAAAAAGTCATCAAAATAGCTCCAAAAAGAGTGAAAAACAACAAGTTTCCACTTTTCTTATCTTCAAGACCTAAAAACACAAATACTTGCAAAATAGGGTTAATTTCCACATAACAATTGCAAAAAACATAGGAAAATGATCATAAAAATAGGGTCTATTTTGGCTCGATCATAATTTCCCCCACACTAAACCTTTGCTAGTCCCTAGCAAACTAATACATAAAACTATAAAAACAAAAACTAAATCTAATGCAAAGAAAGATTCCACTTTCGTAAGTGTACGGCGGCACTTAGCACGTGACACAAGCCATTTAAACCTGAGACCGATAGAGGTACTCAGGAGGTGTTATGTCACCTGAGGGTTTTCTTAACTAGGACGATACCCACAAACATGTTTAAGACTAGACTCGATAGACTCATGGGTTAGTGAAAAACTATATACATACATTGGTTCAAAGGCTTTAAAAACCAATCTTTTCGAAAAAAAAAATCAATTTTGAATGCATACATACATCAAGGATCAATTCAATCATGAAATCAGAATAACAAAGAACAATAAGAGCACTCAATTCAAAAGATCAAGAAATAGCAAGCATCTTTATTCTTAAGTAACCATAATTAAAGTAGTTCTAATCACTCATCATTCATCACATACTATAACTACTTCTTTCTATAAGTCTATGTCTTCATCTTTATCTCCATTACTCAAAGGACTGCATATCATAGATATAAATCAAGAGTTTTGCATGGGTTATAATGATTTTCAAAGGGTATTTAGATTTTAGAAAAGTGAGGTTACTAACCTCGAAGCGTTCATGATTAGGGGTTACTAACACCCTTTATTTTTTCTTATTTTAAGGCTACTAGCACTCTAGAGGGACAATATTTCTGCTGGTCCATGCCTCTTATCCTCTTCCCAAGGGATACTAACTCCTTTTGTTAAAGAGAAGAGTGACAACAATGGATTGATTTTTTTTATAGCAGAAATACCTCTTCTCCTCTAGCATGAAAACACTTCTTTTTATGAAAACATTTTAACTACCCTTTTATATAAGTAGTCCCCCACACTTGTTCTTGGCATATCCATAACATACTTTCATAAGTGTAATTTCAACAAAAACTAAACACAAATTCTAGAAATAGGTAATCATAGAAGCAATAAACAATAAGCTTTTATCACAGACCAATTATACCTAATCTAAGAAATAAGATATCATGCTATAAATCAATCAATGAAGTAAACATTCTTAAAAATTTTAAGCATTCATCAATCATAATTAATTTAATCACTTAATATATATATGAAAAATTCAAAATTTTTGCAAAATTTTCGAAAAATTTCATGGATTATATGCATGTAGACTCTTTATTAGACTCTCTCCCCCACACTTGAAAGACACAATTTCCTCTATGTGTGAATTTTAAGCGCATGTGTGATAAGTGTGGTTTTAAAAAATAAATGAATGTGCTAATAAAAGACTTGACTCACAAAGAAAGTATGCATCCAATCAAGCAAATAGAGATTCAAAGCATCAATCATAGCATTCATAGCATATGAGTCATAATTAAGATCCAAATCAAAACATAGAAAACATAGAAAAGAAATTCAAGCAACTAATTCAAATCAAGGAATAGGCAATCAATCAAAGCACTAATCACTCAAAGCAAAACAATGCAAAGAAAAAGAAAAAGTTAGAGTTAAAGAAAGCTTCTCTATTTATGTGGCACGGGCTGATGCATGCATGACCGATGGCAGTTCGGATGTGGCTAGTGATGGCACGGTGACAGCCTGAGATGACTCGGATTGGCCGGTCTTGGCCCGGCAATATGAGTGGGTGGAGCAATGCTGGCCGGTACTGACCGGGCATGGGGCGCGGCTGTGCGGATGAGGCCTGAGTTGATGTGTACTTGTCGGCCTTGGCTCGGATGTGACCGAGCATGGCACGCAAGTGGAGCAGATGAAGCCGGTTGCGTCGCGCAGGATGGTGCGGAGCTAGCTAGTCTTGGCCGGGCCTTGTGCGTGAATGGCCGGGTCATAGCCGGGTAATGGCCGGTCTTGGCCATGCAGATGAGTGGCTTTGGCGCGGACATGCCTGGTTTTGGTCAGTTGTCGTGCACGGGTTGCCAGGCTACAGCCGACCTAGCACGCTTGTGCGGCTCGAGCATAGCCGGTCATGGCCGGTCAAGTTAGCCTTTGGTTGACTCCTTTTGTGCGTTGGCTTCCATCTTTTGCTTCTCTCTTTGGCTTTTCATTCGTTCGCCTTACTCCCTTAATATGAAATCCTAATAAGAAAAAGAAAAAGAAAAACTAAAAGAAAATTACAACGTTAGTAACTTCTTGGGTTGCCTCCCAAGCAGCGCCTTTCTTTAATGTCTTTGGCTAGACTTTCCTTCATCTCCCTTTTTTAGGGTGGATCATACCATGTCAGAGTATAAAGCAAATATGATGATATAGGAAAAATATGAGCACAAAAATATACAAGTGAAAATAAGAGATAAGGAAAGAAATCACCAATTTTGTTGAGGGCGACTCCATGAATGGCTAGGAATGACAATGCCATCTTTGTTGCCGTGAGAGGTTGATGCAATGGATGCTTACGGCATTCTGGATTGGCATGGCTTCCATCTTGCCTTTGAAAAGTGTCCTCGTGTTGGCAAATCTTCTTGTCCTCCAAAAAGAATTTATCCATGTTGATCTCCTCAAAGTAGTAAGACTTGAGAAGCTTGTTGATTCCCAAAAGTCTCGATCTTTANGTTTCAAAAGTTGGTTATCAACAAAATTCAGCACACTTAA